>BCLH01001436.1:16770-32601 GCA_001602315.1 Zoysia pacifica | reverse complement strand
CATGGCGCGGCTGGAGGAGGGCGACGGGGGCGAGGTCCACGTGCAAGCGAGAGAGAGAGTAAGCGGGCTGGGCCGCGCGGGAGGGAAGGGGGAGGATGGGCCAGCCGGGAGAGAGGGAGAGAGAGGCCCAGGAGAGGGTTTTCTTTTATTTCCTTTTTATTTCTTTCTTCTATTCCTTAATTCTATTAATTAATTCTTAAGCTTGTTTAACTATTAATTCTCTCCATTAATTAAATGGTATGCAACGACATGAAATGTACGATGCACCTTAGCAGTTTATTTTTAAAAGAATTTTCAATCTAGTCTAAATTGTGAAATGCATTTAAATTTCGAATTTTTTTTAAATATTGAAAATAGTTGAAACTTTTGGGTGTCACATTTTCTTAATAAATGATTTTATTAGAGTTAATTGCTTATTCTTTTATTGGTTTCTATCTGAATTTAAGCGTGTCTTTTGTTGCAGATTATTCTTAAGCATAGCATCATGCTAGTTCATTATAGTAATACGTACTTCACCCTTTTAGCATGCATTATAGGACACACATCACTTATATTAATAATTTCATTATAAAGGCACTCTTAAGTAACTAATTACTAATTGTTAGTCATCGCATGCATAATAGCTCGTGCCAACTATTATACATGTAGTGTAATTAAAAATATAAAATCAAGTAGATAATCATCAATCGTTAGTTATCACATGCGATAATAAACTATCCACAAGTTAAACTTTAGTAGCTTAATAATTGCTAATTACTTGCAACCTATAACTACATATTAGGAATGTAGGTAATAATCTAATAAACACATTATGCATCTCACCTATCGGCAACTAACCATAAGCAAATCACACTCGTGCATGTGTTAGTGTTGCCGATAATCATACACATACAATAATACACTCTTCACTCACTAGCCTTAATAGCTTAAAGGATAATAATAGTAGTAATAATAATAATAATAATGAAGATGATAATAATAGTAGTAGAAATAGTGGTGGTCATAATGATAATAAATCACTAATTCGTGGTAAATACTTGCATATTAGAAGGTAGTCAAATTACTTAATGAAACACCATCTGTATTATGTGCTCCCACATACCTCTCATACATGATCACTAAAACGAAGTAGTTAAGTTGAACCTAGCATCTAATAGCTAACTCATAGCTTAATTTTTTGAGGTCAACTGATTGGTGCATGCAACTGATCAATATGGTATTAGAGTCAGAGGTCTCGAGTTCAAATTTTAGCGGGCACGATTTATTAAAATAAAATTATAGCCTACTCTTATTCCACATGAGTGTTGAAGTAAGTGAATTGCCCACTTTTCTACATCAGCTTAAATTTTTAGAGTTAACTGGTTAGTGCATAAAACTCAATAAAACGGGTCGAGGTTGCCCCCCTCGAAGTACAGCTCCGATGAGTCACGTCCACATCGGTACGACAGAGCCGTGATGACGAATGGCGATACAGCTCCTATCCATCGTAAGGGATGCACCACATGCTCTGCTGGCCTCGATGTTTTGTGTGCGTTGCATGGTAAAATAAAACGAAGAGCAAGGGCCCTTTGACAGAGCTTCTAGCTCTTGGTTCTCTATATTTACTCTTGATTCTCCTGTGAAGTACTTCTATGTCTGAAAATGATTCTCTAGGATAAACTCTTAGAATCAGAATAGGAAATCACTTCACAGAATCAAGAAAAACTATTTATTTCAGCTCTCAGTCTTACAGAATCAGACAAAAATCATTTCTCTTGAAAAACAACGTACATCGTTTAACAAAGCCCCTCTGATTCTACCTAAGAATCAAGAGTTGTGAGCTCTGCCCAAAAAAGCACTAAATTTCCTAAAGTTACAAGTATTTTATCAATGTTATCATCAAGCTACAAATTTAAGCTAAAACTTTGAAAAGCTACAAATACATGTAGTTTTGTGAAATGTTCTCTAAAACGAAAGCATCAATTACGGTACTAATCTGTATATTATTAGTGGTAACTGTCAAAAATTAATTGAGTAAATTTTACAAAACCACAGGTATTTTGCAACTGTTATAACAAAGCTACAGATTTAAGCTATAATTGCATAAAACTAAAGATTTTGTATCTAATTTATCACAAAAACTACAGATTTTGCCATTCAATTTATCTAAAAACTACATATTTTATATTTAATTTATCACAAAACTAAACATTCTGCATAATGTATTTACTGTAGTAATTATGTAGTTTTCTAAAAATAAGTTTTAAATCTGTAGTTTTATGATAATATTGAAATGATATATGTAGATTTCTTAAATTTACTCAAAACGAAAGCGCCAATTACTGTAGCACTCGCAAGACTGGAGGAAGCTAGTGGATGTTGACAACGGCGATCAGAACACAAAACATGTCTTTTTATTACACCGGTTTGATATCGTTGTTACAGTTGCATACACTTATTCATAAAAGTAGATACTAGCATCCATCTCTTGCTCAAACTTATTTATACTTAGTCATGGCATATTACCATGCATGCACGCACACAACATGTCGAGGCCAGAGTGGTGCATCGATCCCTTACGACGGATCGAATTCGAAGCTAGCTGGAGCTTCATCATGGCTCCGCCGTGGCGGCGAAGCCGCAGCCGTTCCGACGGGCGGAGAGCATGCGCGGCGCCTCGTCGATGGCCAGCCACTGGTCCACCGCCCACTTGTGCGTCATGGACGACACACTGCCCTGCCCGAGCTGGGTGACCATGACGTACTCGACGTACCAGCCGGGCTTGTTGCCGGTTCCGTCGGACTTGATCACCATGTCGCAGGGCTCCGACGGCATGCACGGGCCGTTGCCGCCGAACCTGTCGAGGTCGCCCTTCTCGAAGTAGTCGTGGCCGGCCGACATCTCGCCCCACGACTCCAGGTTCGGGATCACCAGCGTCGGCCCGCTCGCGGCGCTCACCTGCAGCGAGACGCGGGCGTCGGTGCCGGCGTTCCTCCTTCCTCCGGTCTTCACCAGGATCTCGAACCTGCACTGATCCGCAAAGGCGCTCCCGGCGGCGAGCGCGAGGATCAGGAAGGCCGTGGCGATGAGAAGCTTCATATTGGATGTGCTGCTACTACGTACGCGTCTCTGATGGATGGATGCGTGTGATGATGATGAGTGTGGAGTGAGTACTTGTGCCCGATATCGAGGTCCCTTTTATAGGCAGGGGCCAGGGTAAGTAGTGGCGCTTTCTTAGCCTTTCAGTCTCCTGCTGCGAATACCGTGGCCTGTCTGGACGCATACCATGAGCGAAGCTGTGACGGGTTCCACTCGACCTGCGTCGAATATGTTCTTGTTCTTATGAATGCATGCATCGTCCCTGAATGAGTCTGCGCAGCTGATAAATACCACCAAATGCAACTTGCTTGTTGAAATATTCTGTTTCGCGTGCTCCAAGTTGTAGAAATATTCCAAATATCTAGCTGGAGTTGGGGCCAATCTAGAATTCCAATCCCAATCAAAATACTTTCCGATCGACAAGTTTCCATGGATTAGGGTGGCATTTCAGTTTCAAGCACGATTAACTCACTTCTATTTCGGCAGCAGCTTTGGTGCATGGTATTCAATATGGAACGCAACAGAAATAGCAGAAGCGAAATCAAGCTTTGGCTAAATCTTCAACTAAAATTTCTGTTATTAATCCACAAACCTCATTATCTTAAAAAAAATGTATCCACGTACCCACAGGCTAAAATACAATTCGTAAAATCTACTGGTATTGGACATTGTTATAGCTCTTGGCAGAGGGCTTCCCCTATCAATGGACCATCCATTATAAACAGTTCACGCATGCAAATGGAATGTAATATACCAAGGTAGAGAAGCAACAAGTAAGAACACAAACTTCAATATAAAGTCCGACCTAATGTCCAAATAAACAATCTCTAAAAAAATGCAATCTATTATCTTAATATTTTAAGGTTAAAAAAATGTCGTTGTGTTCTAACAAGATAGAGAAGCAACCATTATCTAAAAGTAATATCTAAAAAAATGTAATATACAAGTAAGATAGAGAAGCAACCACTAACAAGACCAACTCCACTAAGTCAGACCTAAAGTCCAAATAAACAATCTCTCAAAAAAATGCAATCTATTATCTTAATAAATATTTTAAAGTTAAAATTTGTTGTCGTGGTTTCTTTAAAGGCCACGAAAATTAATTACCATGTTTATAAAGGAGCAGAATGTGATTATGCGGACATGATTATTTGCATTGATCAATTTTTATGTAGCGTGTGGTGATTAATATAATTATGCAACTGAGTCTTGGGCTTGCACATTCATGCAGGCATGGCCGACAGTAATCAAAGTGTGACCAATATTTTTTTGTGACAAAATAGCGAACGGTTTTGCCAATGACCAGTGTAGAGAGATGTGATGGCTAGCAAAACGTAAGGCCAATCTCTAGACAAGCAAGAAAGAGGGTCGTCGAAACGTGTGGAAGACAATGGAGACAAGCTTCCATGAGATCAACGCTATTATGGACCTAAATGCTTTGTGACCTAATAAAATATATTTTAAATTTTATGAGTATTATATGAGGAGATAAAAATATAAGGTTAAATAATTATTTATTATTTCTGAAAATATGTTTTAAGGGTTAATTTTCTGGGGTTCACTTGAAGATGATCTAATAATTGAACCCAGTTTGTGGGTGCAATCATTTTCATGGTGGTATTTTGTATTTTTCATGGCGGTTTTGAACCCTCTTCTGTCGTACTTAATTCTTGTCACTGCTAAAATATTAAATAATAGATCAAGCTGTGCTATTAGCGCGAGTCACCTTGCTAGTTAAACATAAATGTGTGTGGAAATGTTAGCAAGTTAATTTGTGACCAAATCAAGACCATCATAGACATTGCTTACGGTTTCTAAACGAATTGTGACAGAATTTGTCCGTCATGAATCATGCATAAGATTTCTTGTAATGCGTTATGCACTGATTTCGGATAGGACCTTTTATTTCACTACAATTTAGATCCGTAAACGAAATAACAGTTCCCAATATCTTTTTTAATGGTTTCAAATATATACTACATGGACCTAGAGTAGACCAATCAGGACTCAACTGTGAGAGCATAGTGGTTTCCAGGCTCTCGGTCGCACCATGTGAAGGAATTTTATTCTGCGTCCTGAAAATATGCATGTTGACATGTAGGACGTTCCATGTACTGCGTATTACACTGTGCTCATCCTTTCGATAAAGATTGCATCTAAGATCATAGCCTGCCTAACCTCACCCAACTTGCACAAAACTATGTACACATATCTCGTGTGATTCACAAGAACAGTCAACAAGTTGCTGACCTAATGTTAATCTACCATTTGAAAACACCTACTATTACATAGTGGAGTTGCAACCATAAATTTCTACTGTTTTAACTTGAAACCCGCCATGTAGCTGTTTCCCCTTGCCCCCTCTAGATGATCTGCCTTTGGCTATTAAGAATCCATTCAATATTGTAAATATTGACGTTCATTAATATGTTAGAATATGAAGATGGGATACATAGAAAACATGGGTGGATTCATTTGAAGTTATCGAAGGAAGTGGTAGAAATTGCATCTTGGAGACAGTAAAAATTGAAAAAAAAATCAATAAGACAATATGAATATATAAAAATTTTGGAACAATGACTTTCCAGAATAATATTAATATGCAAATTATAAACCTTGGATGAAGAATAGCACTTGCTATGCACAAAAAAATACTCATCAACTCCTCCCTTGCCTTTGATAGTTTGTTTTATTAAAAAAAAAAGTCAAATAGATAAAATTATTAGTTATATTTCAAATACCTTTAATGATAAAGTAAATTATAATTAAATATACGATATTTATCATACTCTTTTGAATAATATGGAAGGTTAAATATTATGTTTAAAATTAGTGGCAACAACAATTAAAAACGGATAACTCAATCCTGGGGCGCACGTTAAACAGCACATACTGCTCTGAATCCCGAGAATCCAGAAACTAAATGTAAAATAAACTATCCATGTGTCGAGTGCCTAGGTCGCACGTTGATCCTGAGTCGCAGTTTTCTGGTCCAAGAATGCATCTGCACCTGTACAATCCTTTCCTTTACCAAGTTTGATAATGACTAGGGGCGATTAGGTCAATCTACCTGATGTTTTAAAATAAACTATTTGAAGCATAGCTCGCCTAACTTTAACCAACTACTTGCTCGATGCTTTTACATGGTGAAAGTGTAAACATAATTTTTTTACTTTTTGACTATGTACAGAAAAAGGAATTTCAGCTTTGACACAGTGATCGACAACAGTTTCAAAATCCAAAATCAATTCCAGGGATCAAATAATGATTAAATAGGCCATTTATACCTTCTATTATCATAAAAACATTAAGCCATAATGTTCATGCATAGAAAAATGATCTCTGCGTGGCAGCTCTGGGAATAAATCCAAATGCCACCCAAAACCAGGTCTGATAAAAAATTTGGTCAGGCAATATGGCTATACAACTAATGTCTACTCGGTGGTAAATTTGAGAAAGAAAGAACTTGGACACTGTTGTAGTATCCGGCAACATTTGCACCCAGCAAACAACTACTTTATAAGGAATCCATTTATTTAATTTTACGCCCCCCCCCCCCCCCCCCCCAAAAAAAAAATTAATGGCCTGAAGAGTTTAGAACTTTTCTCCTCCCAGCCAGCGACTGTAGAAAGCGAGCGCCTCCTTTGGCTTGTACTCTGGTACAGCGTGCCCAGCTCCCTGCAACATTTCCATTTCCATTTCCATGTAAAAAGTTCAGTTAGATGATATTGCAGAAAGATAAAATTTGAAAGTTGCCTGATGAAATTCAGGCAACGAAAATCTAACAGTGAATCGAAAGATAGACTTATCGAAAAAATAGACTTAAGCTAATCATCATGAAACTTCTCCGGTGTGCGTAGACATGAAGGAAAGAGCTGCATACCTTCATTGTGAGAAAAGTGAGATTGTAGTCATAACCTTGTGTATATCTGCAGTGGCAGAAACTAGGATCAGATATGAGATATCTTTCATTCCAACAAATGCAAAATCCAGCAAAATTAGTTCTATGACATTATGGCCTTCTTGTTTCTTAGTTCACTCAAGAACTAGAATCCAGAACTAACATTTGCCTTAAGCATTTGAGATGTAGCTTTTCAGCCTATTGATTAGAATATTAAGCACAATTTATGTGTTTTGTTTCTTTTGTATTTTCACAACTGATTGCTCTAGAGCTAGGTAATGATAAGAGTACTAAATGATACCAAATTCAACTAAACTCAACAACAAACAACAACAACAAAACCTTTTAGCCCCAAGCATGTTGGAATAGGCTAGAGATGAAAATCACAAGAACAAAAAAAGACAAAGCGAAAAAGAATTAAAAAAAATGAGGAAAGATAAGAGGAAGAAGAAAAAAAAAGTAAAACCACGAAAGTGTAATGAGAAAGGAGTGCTGAAATCAGGGTTCCGATTGTTGTGATCCTAAGATAATTTTATAAATAAAAGACAGAAAACACAGACCCTGCAACTTGTTCTCCGAAGTACCATGGCCGCCATCTGTCAACAATTCGGTAGCCTATCGATTTTACCCATGCTTCAGTTCCAGTGAAGGGAATACATAAATCATGGTCTCCACTACAACATGGCAAAACCAAACATTGTTAGAGTGTTCTATTCAAGTGAAGCAAGATAAGCAGGGCAATTCGTTAGCTCTTTATTTTAGTAAAATGGCAAGATACTTCTAATTTTAAATTGAAACCAACCAATAAATTCCTAACTTATGATGCTTTTGCCCCTCATGTTCACTCAGGGAAAAACAAATTACCAACATTTTTCGGTACCTGTATATTAGCACACGATATCCCAAAATTGTGAACTTCTTGTGATAGCTTAGCATTGTTCCAGTATCACGAGTGTAGTCTAATCTTGCGGTATTTAGTTCCCATGATCCAATTAAGCTTTTCTAATTTTCCATTTCACATAAAAAGAAGATAAAGTTAAAAGGCTCATACATAATCCAAACTGAGATTTCAGTCTAAAAAAATATCATACTGATTTGGCATGAATTGCTGCTCTGACATCTTCATCATCCAGCCATATGGTAGCGAGTTCATCACTCTAAAAGTAAATGCAAAAAGCTTAATCCAAAGAAAAAAAAGAGTCCATACCATAGCTTTCCAATAAAATGGCATGATGACTTCAGAAAATTCACAATAAATAAACACAATCTCCTAAAGTGATCACTATACTGCTAAGATAGTGATCATCCATACTCCCTCTATTCTTAAATTGTTGTCACCGCTAAAACGTCATCTTTGAACCATTCATCTCTTTCTAAAAATAGTTCAAATGTGTAAAATTATGTCATGTTTCAAATATCTTTAATGATAAAGAAAATTATAACAAAATATATAGTCAAAGATAACGCTAAAAGTCAATGGTAACAACAAATTATGAGTAAAGAGAGTATATATAGTTGTGTCATCATTGATAATTGTACATATCTAATATTTGAAAGGAACTGGTGAATTTACATATATGCTTTTCTATATGCGAGAAGAAAAATTTATACCGTGCAGTTAAGTGACCGACCACCAATCCCTGTCCACATCGGAACACTTCCTTTCTTCAAAGCAGCACGGAGGGGCCAAGAACGCCCTGCCATTGCCTTCCTCACTGGAACAGACCTCTCTGTCTCTCCTAGCCTTCTAAAGCTCTCGGGCAAGCTGCTGTGCCTGAATACAGCCTCTTGGATTTTCGGATGATGGTAGCAAGGTGCAAGGATGTTGTACACATTCAGGTCCTTCAGTTCCTGCAGATGCCAAAAGTAGATGTTGCAGAACCGCAAGTTTGCTGCTATGCTGTCAGTTTAAGTTGCAGCTAAGAGATCTTACCCAACGAACTCTATCGATATTCTCTTGGCATAGGTCGTCTACACTGCCCCAGAATGTACCACGGCATGTAGCTTTGACCTCCTGAAATGAAGCACGTCAGGTGACATCTAGTTTGTAATATGTTATGTTTAGAGGTGCAAAACTATATGCAGCATTACCTAGGCGCTTTGCTTTTGCAGAGACAGATTCAACTAAGAAAGAGTGTCAAAGACTAATATTAGGATAAGAAATGAATCACAGACCTCATACATGTCAGTTGAGATAAGGCCCATCCCATGTGCAAATGGCACAAAGGAATTGAAATCGTAGTGTTCATCGGTTGCTGGATTTCCAATCAGATAGCCCTGAAAAAAATGTAAAGTGTTGAATGTAAGGGGAGCCCTGGTAAAGCTATTGTCTTGTGACCATAAAGTCACGAGTTCCAGTCTTGGAAACAGCCCCTTGCAAAAAAAATAGGAAAAGGCTGCATACAAAAGATGCATAGTGGCTGGACACTTCTCTGGACACTAGCTCTACGCAAGCAGAACCTACATGCACCGGGCTGCCCTTTTTTATTGTAAGATATACATAAATTTGCTGAGTTCAATTGAGTAACAGAACACAAAGCAATGCTACTGAAGGAATCACCTTGAAGTTGATTATTGGTTCTGCCCCTTTTTCCAACCCTACGAAGACATAAATGCAAGAGGTAAGACTTTTGCTGATCTTAGTTATGTGATAAGACTTTTGATGATCTTAGTTACGTTCTACATCTTAGGGAAACAGAGTGTCGACCTTTGACAACTTCATCTGCGATTGTGGGGATGTATATCCCTGCATACGATTCACCGGAAAGGTAGAACGGATTCGACTGAAACTCTGGGTATAATTCGAACCACTGCAGACAATGCACCAAATCAGCATAAGGCTTCATGGGTGAAGTGACCCATGCATGGTAAAATTACAACCGGAGCCGAGTGTGTACCTTCAAAAGAAACTTATGCGCATCAGCTGCAGTTTTCACGTCACCTGTTTTGTAATCCGATTTGTTCAATGAGTACGACATCCCGACACCAGCAGGCGAGTCCAGGTAAATCATGTTTGAAACCTATAAATGACAATTTCAATATACCACTTGCCAATCATTCCAAGACATGTCAAATTATGTGTCGAAATAAAAAAAAAAATCCTTTGTGATTTCTGTGAAATTCCTGCGTCCCTAGTACCATGCAAGCAACACCAAAGGAGCCTAAGCTTCAGATGTTCATAAACAAGAAAAAGTCAACGAGGTAATTACCTTTGACCAGCTATACGGGTTGAGCTGCAACCTGGGCAGGCCCCCGGGCGTGCTTCCAGGCTCGAAATTGAAGGGTCCGTTCTCGTAGACAAAGCCGTCGAAGCTGGAGCATCCCGGCCCGCCGTTGAGCCAGATCACCACGGGGTCGGCTGCCGGGTCGCGCTCCGAGAGCACCAGGTAGTAGAACAGGCTCCTCTCGGTGGCCTCATCCACGGTCACGTACCCGGAGTAGTGCCTGGAGGGGAAGGCGCCGTGGAAGCCCGGGAGGCCGGTGACGAGGTGCTCCTCCGGCGCCGCCGCGGCGAAAGAGCAGAGGAGCGCAGCCGCCGCGACGAGGAAGACGAGGGGAGTGGCCATTGGACAGGGGAAGCTGCTACTCTGCTCGCGATCTGGTATCAATAGTACAAGTGGCAGGTGAAAGGGGGCACGGGCACCGGCCCTAGTACCGGTGGGGCCGGATTCCCACTGTGGTGGGCCCACGTGAGGGACAACCGACCAGCACCGTGAGTGCGACATTTTTGCAATTTTACCGTTGTCCGTGCATAACATTGGACATCGTTATTGCCTCCGTCTCGGAACAATTTTTAAATATTCTTTTTATTTTAAAACGCTATATAAAGATAAAATAAATAAATTATATTTAAAACATATCTAATAATAAAACAATCCACAATAACATAAATAATATTTTTATAAATTTTTTGAATAAAAAGAATAGTGAAACATGATTTTTAAAAGTAAAAAAATTACTCTTATTCTGAAACAAAAGAGTATAATCTATTTCATTCTTCTTTTACATCATTATTAAGATTTTATTACAATTAACTTTTTACTGAGTTATTCTCTCTATTCTTAAATTAATATCACCGTTTATTTCTAAAATCAACTTTTACCTGTCGTTACTTAAATTGTTTCTTGAATCATGTTGTATGGCAACAAGCGCGGATGAATCCATATGAGGCATTAGTTGTGGGTGTAGTTATTTAACTTTCTCATTTAAATGACGATAGAATTGCCACGCCCATTTGAAAAAGAAGGTAAAATAAATAAAGTTTTGGATCAATTTAGCTATTAAGAGTTCAAAAGCAGAGCCAAATAATAGAGGTTGAAAAATAACATCAAACTAGCTATTAGTAGTATTTAAAACAGAGTCACACAAGCAATTATCTCTAGATCATTTCATATCCCTAATGACAGGTAAAAAGTTGATTGTAATTGAATAGTAACAATGATAAAAGAAATGACAAAAATATATTATAATGTTACTTTTTTTAATCTTATTATAATGTTATTGTTGTGAAGCCTAACATTGTCACGGTTTCAAAAAAAAAAAAACATTGTCACGTTATTCTAGCAAAATCTGCAATGCTTAATTTGGGAAAATCTAGGTGAGTGCTACACGTGGGGCTCCAACCATCACGTGAGTGCCGGACAGTTTTATCTCGTGTGTGGATGTGTGGAGGTGGACACTCAGTTTTCAGAAAAAATAGTGGTGTTAAAATTGAGTTAGTTTGTATAAAATCTTAGAAGAAAAAAACATTACACCACAAAATTGATTTATTCTGTTTCCACATCTTACTCATATGTGATGACTAATGTCTCAATTTGATACTGGTAAATTACGATAAGTGTTTCAAACAAATAAAGGTGATGTAAGAAGAAAAAAATAATCAAATAAACCTCATGTCAAATTTTCAATATGTACCCAATCATGGGTATAAATATGTTATATCGGGAGAGCCTCGGCCATGCAATTTATGTTACATGATTTCTATGTGACTCTCCTTTTCATAACCTTTTTTTTTGCAATATGGATGGCAAACTGTTTCTTGAATTAGCAATATATAATTGAGTATGACATCTTATTTTGGGCATTCAGTAGTTCAACTAAAACCAGTTTTTCGTTTAATAAATATAAAATTTGGACAACACAAAATTACTATGTGGAAATCAACACTTAAGAAACTTTCATAGATCGAGAGAAAATAAATACTCAATGATGTCGCCGTTGACTTCAAATCTCAACTTTGATCATTTGTCTTATAAAAAAAAATTATTCAAGTGTGTTAAATTGAACCATGTTTCAAATACATTTAATGTTAAACAAATTATAACAAAATATATAAAATTTATCATAATTTTTTAATAAAACAAATGATCAAAGTTGAGATTTGAAGTCAACAATGACATCAATATAAGAAAGTACTACATAGGAGAAACTTCATGCCGTGCATGTTTTAATGATCACCCCATCAATAGCTGGCACACCCTTATTATCGTTACGAGCTGATCACACTAAACTGACTGAATAATTTACAAAGAAAGAAACAGAATAAAAGCTTCAGTCCTACCCATACAAGCATGCAGAACAAGTATGCAAACCCCGATCCGCAAGCAGAAGTGTCATTGTTCTTCTATTCAGCACAAAATCAATGTACAAACTTGAACCAATCTCCAGCAAAAACTGCCAGAGACCAGAAAGTTCAATTTTTTGTACTCTCCTTCGTAATGAACTGGGTTTGGGTAAATCTGGCATAGTGACAGGCCCGGAGATGCCAAGAACAGACCAGTCCTCATCAGTTACCAACACAGTAACTAGATCTGGAGGAACCCCAGCGTTTGATTTAACAGTCAACGAGTGCGTACTGTTACTTGATTCTACAAAACCTTCCCAAACTTTGGCTCGAGAATGGAAGATGTGTTTGTTGCTTCTGAATTGAGGAAGAGACACACAGCAGCACAGTCATCAATTTTCGATGTAGGGTACAGAGTCCTCCATGTCTGGCGAGCTGACTCTACAAGAACACGTGCCGCCAAGGCCTGGGAAGGAGCTTTGCTGACTATGTTAACAACTTCGGCATTCGAAAGTACATCCCATACCTGTGGTGGATAAAGAAACCAGTTAATCATAAAGTCTTATGGGTTCTAAAAGAGCGAATACTACAAAACATACAGTAACCAAGATGTTCAAGTTAATCTGGACTCACCCCATCAGTCGCCAGCACAATGAATTCATCCTTCTCTGTGATGTGGTGGTAAGAAACATCAGGCACAGAAATTATGCCATAATTCTTTAGACAGAAGTCTCCAAATGATCTAGCCATGGCCAACCCTGGTGAGTTGAACGTTGGAAGCCAGACTCGAGCAACATTTTGCTCGTCTGGAAGGGAAAATATCCTACCCCTTCGTTGTCTGATTCGCTGTGCTTCACCTGTAAATGATTAATTTCCAAAATTTCAGATAATAATACACAAATACTTCACATAGAAAGAAAATAATAAAAGAGAAGATATTGCCCTGCTCTTTTATTATCATTTAACATGAAAGCGCTACATAACTTGCAGCCAGCTAAAAGAAGACTAAGAACTACATTTTTGCAATTAAAATGCCCTATTAGACTGCTACACTAGGATTTGCTTTTACTAAAACTGCGTATCAGTAACCATTTTTGAATCGTACCACACTAAGAATAAATGATTTATGGGCTATATCAGTAAAACGACATCTAGAAATTTATTACCTTCGGATGGAATCACATTCTAGTGAAATGATACACTTTAAAAGATCACATTCCAAGAACCATATTAGAATTTGAAGCAATGAAGCTATTCATATTCCAAAGGATCATATAAAGGAACCATAATGGCAGACAAATATGTTCCCATGATGGATAATGGACCAGAGCGTCAGGAAATAATAGTGGGTTAAGGTAGGTATGCATTGTATAGCAGAAAAGAACATAGGCATAAACCTATCATCATACTAGAATAATATAGAGTATCTCAAAAAAGATTCTAAAATAATGGATTAAGAAACATACTTGGGATGCTAGGTTTCAGATCCACCGACAACTGAAGAGCAACTAGCTGATCATTTTCATCTCTAGTGCCCAAGATAGCTCTAGAGTCACCCAAATTGCCAATAATAAGATTTCTTCCCTAAAGAATCAACAATGTAAACAATCTGAAATATGTTTTCGAAAAAAAAAAAACCCTGAAGATTCAAGCTTCACCATCATATAACGAGGAAAAAACTCAATTTCTACCTGCTTGATTACTGTCACTGCAGTTGTTCCACTGAACATGCAATCAATGTTTTTGTGCATCTTTAGATCCTTGTCAACTACATAAAAAGCCCTCAGGAACGAAGCTCTCAATGCTGTGAAAATTTCTGGGTACTCGCCATGCTCCCCATTTCCATGAGCAGCATCCATATCTTCATCCCCATGTTGAGTTGTACCTCCTCTAGTTGTCCCACTAATAACAGTGCTAGTTGAAGGCTCTTTGTAATCGTCCCTTCCTAAATCTGCACTCAACTTCAAAGGGAGAAGATCTCTCACCCTCTTGGCCACCAAGTGACCATTTGGTCCATGGCCATCAAAAACACCACAAAAAATGGTATCATCTTTTGAACCGAAATTCTGCAAATGAAAAAAGAGACATTACTCTCAGATTCAGCTACAAATGTCTGGAAGGACATGAATGAACAGGGCAATCAAGATCATGATCATCTCATCTGTTCATTCACATTGCAGTCAAGTAAAAGAAACAAATAAAGTACTTATTTAGGTCACAGAATATTGAGAAATGCCCACAAATATGATGAGCTAAAATCATCTAACCTCTTCCCCATTAATCATCATTGAAATTGGGGAAACGAGTGAAAATAGATTACAAACCACACTCATGTTTGCCACAATGGACAACTGTTTCCAGATGGCTACGGGCGCAACAAGCTGATATTTTACTAGCTTTTTTGCTAATATGTCAAGGTATACTATAAGCTGCAACAACAAATAGAAGAATTTTATAACACAAACTTCAGGGGATTAAGAGAAGATCCATAGGAAATAATTGAAGTTAGCAAAATCTACAGTTCTAAAAATACCAAAGACGACTTATATGCCATACATAGAGAGATAGATACATTAAAGAGTTAAGAAAATGGGAAGTCCCAGCTGTACAACTTAAGGTGTATATAAAGCAGATAAGACCAAGCATAAAAGGTAAAAATACTATGGATAAGTATGAGAATCACGCAGAGCCCTTCCCTGCTTCCAGGCATCTCCATCAAGAGAGCAATAATTAACTGTTTAAACTATACAGTAAACTGCTCTCGACCAACAATATGCAATAGCCGATCCATGTGAGGAGAGGTAAGAGTAGACGGATCAAAGTGGTATTCTAATATCCAGGTGTAGGGTGATCAGACAGGCATTCTACGCCAAGACGCCACATGCGTGTCCGGTGTCAAAGCTGAAATCTTTCGTTGTCTGGGCCAGCTCAAGCATACCTAAGAACTCGGTATTTAAAAAATTGCTTCAGCCAAGAAAGTTCTGCCTTCTCACGTTAACATCAGAACTGGCCAAAGCACAACAGACCGCAAATATGTTTCCCTTTTTCAAAATATCAAAATCTACTTCTGGAACGTCCGCGACAGAAGGTACTGTTGAGTTGACAGCGTACCGCACAGGAATTGGATGGTAAGAAATCATCATGGAACGAAAAAGAAGATGAAAAGATGAATTATTTAGTTATTATTTCAATGGGTTGGAAACGAAAATTACCTCCCAAACCACCATGGCATCCTGGTTGACACCCTTCTTTCCCTGCATGGTGTAGAGCGACGCGGCGGCGGATGCGG
>BCLH01001436.1:4541-16321 GCA_001602315.1 Zoysia pacifica | reverse complement strand
ACAACGCCGCCGCTTTTACCGGCTCGCTTCCCTGCGTTTGTGTGGAGCGCACGGACTGGCGCCGTGGGACAGGGGCCGACAGGCACCAGGATGTTTGTATGGGAGAGAATAAGCTAGAAAATTTGGTGGTTGTGTGGGAGTATAAAAACAATAATATTTTAATAGTCATTTACATAAATAATACTGAAAATAATAAAATGTATAAAATAATATATATTTGTACTTTGAGGGTACCAAATAAAAGTAGTCACACTTTGAAAACAGCAAATAAGAAAAATCATACATGGCACACTTTTGACTCTATCATAAAAAAAACATCGACTTGTGCTGTCACAAAATAATTAAAGTACTAATTGCTTTGCAACCGCTTTATCTTATCAACGAAAAGCAAAAGTAAAAGCTATATGCATGTATACACAGTGTTGATTCCTACTTGACATGATATGATGGCCATACTCCTGCCACTCACGTCCACGCACAACTTCGCCATTAAAATCGAGTCGCCTCCCCCAACAATTGATGCTCAACCGAGTTTCATCAACCACAATGGACAGAGGTCATGATAGACGAGCAGGTTGGGCTATTAGGCCAACCCAGGAGAGATAGGATGGCATGTGTGGACCATCATGATTTGAAGAACCACTTACTAAGTTTCCACTTAAGCATGGAGAGTTTTCGAGCATAAAAATACACTGCATCTGTATAGTAGCAGTAAAAATGGCATATGTATAACCACCGGCTAAATTGTGTTGTGCAAATGAAGGATGGGGATAAGGATGGATGTTGTATCTTTCATTACCTTAAGGATTCTGTTAGCACTCTTCATTTTGTTAGTGGTAATATGATGAAGAGGACTGTGGATGGACACTAGGTTGATCCACCGCTTATTGCTACAACTCAAGAGTATTAACAACGGAATCGAATCTATGAGTTGTTAGAGGAGCTAGGTGATCTAACAAGATGAATACATGACAACATGGATATCATAAGAATCACTGATGATAAGACACCAAAGCATAGGTCTAAAGCCCGGCCTAGATCATTGGTCGTTCTCATATGGACTATGGTGCAGATGTGTATAAGCAAGATTGGAGTTCGAGGGTTTTCTTGACTTGCGTAAGATGATTTCTTCTTTTTAATGCAATACCATATGGCGCTTGTTAGCTTCATGACTATTGAAGCCCCTCAAAGGTATAAATGGTATTGATGATTGTATGAGAACCATGAACTAACTCATTGGATGTAGGTTCATCAATAATATTCCTCACCTTTACGAGTTGGTTGTTTCAAGGATGCTTTCAAGGAAGAAGCTTGTCTAAGGCTAAGGATGGTCTAAAGCCGTGTGTAGCTTAGTTTTAGGCCTTGTGTCAATAGAAAAAACTGATACTATTAAGAGGGGTCGGATCATTTGTCTCGGTTTTACAAAAATTAGGGTGTGTGGATGGTCTAGATTCTCTGAGGCACTTGAGTGATCAGTGGAAGCTTGAAGGAGTCAAGTTTTAGTAGCGAAAGAGTCACTGGACAATTCGGTGAGTGACGAGTTCAGGTCTAGAGAGGCAGTCTTTAGGAGCAGCTCAGTTGAAGTCACCAGACAGGCCGCAGCAGTCACCAAAAAGTCTGGTGAGTGTAGGTGGCCAGAGTCCAAAGAGAGGTGCTCTCGGAGTTGACGTGAAGATGTCATAGGACAGTCCGATGGTGCAGAGACCAGACGGTCCAGTGAGCCAGGAGTTGAAATCCAAAAGAAGTGTCCCTAGAAGTCTAAAAGAGAAGGTCACCGGAGAATCCGGTGAAGGTATACCCCCAAAGGTCACCAAGTTGAAGCACAAAGAAGCATCTAGTGAGATCTTGAGTGCTAGTGAAGAGTAGCAAAGAGCATCAATACATTCTTAGAGCTTTTGAGGGTGAGAAGAGTGTCTTCGGCTTGTTACTCTTGGTCTATAGTAGTCGATCGGTAAGGCATCATTGTACGAGCATCCAAAGACTTGTGGAAGACGATATCAAGTTTGTGAGTGGTTTCAGGTCCTTCGCTCGAAAGAGACACCAAGAGTGAGCACCCAAGCCTTGAAGGCTTGCTCTAACGCTTGAGTATTGTTTGTTATAGCCAGGCTGCATGTGACTTCACTCCAAGAGTGAAGCGTACCCCCGTGAGTATCGTTCCGAGAACAACGAGAGGAACCAAGACTTCGACGGGAGTGGTTCAACGAGGATTAGAAGAAGGCACCATCATTTCGAGACCTCAAGAAAAATCACTGAGCATCTCTTTCACCCTTCTCTTTACTTATTATATTTATCTTATTGTAAGTAGTGTGATAGGTTGCCTTGTCATATCTCTTAGTGGCTCTTATGCCGACTTGCTTGATAGCTTGATAGATTATTTTTTTCTTATCTTCTAGAGTATAATTGTATCCTTGCTTATTGTTCTCGTGCTTAGTCCTTTATTGCTGGGAGTTGATTGCTAGTTCGCTAGAAGTTAGAAAGAGCTTGAAAGAGTTTAAAGTAGTGTTAGTGCCCGATTCAACCCTTTCTCAGTCACTTGATCCTATCAAGTGGTATCAGAGCTGAGTGCTCATTTCGTGGCTTAACTGCCTCAAGGAAGTGATCAGGAATGATAGAGATAAGCTCTTCATCGGGTCCGATAGTGGCTCATAGAAGAATCACTTGTTAAGCTACCTTTATGCCACAAACCAGTGAATTTGTGTGCTAACATGAACATCTCATCAAACTTTTCATCAAACAATGACCCAAGAAACCTCCTGCAATCCGCGTACCGCGAGGTTCTTTGAGGCGTTTTAGTCTTGTCCTGAAGCCGCGACGAGCGAAAGCAGTAGTGCGACCGTGACAACGCTACCGCTTTTACCGGCTCGCTTCCCTGCGTTTGTGTGGAGCACAAGGATTGGCGCCGTGGGACAGGGCGGATAGGCACCAGGATGGTTGTATGGGAGAGAATAAGCAAGAAAATCTGGTGGTTGTATGAGAGAGCTGTAAACTTCATGACTTTTGAAGTCTCATAAAAGGTATGAATTAATTTTGGTGATTGAATGAACAACCATAGGTAAAGGTTGTGTTGCAGATATCACCCTGCTAATTTTACATCGATATGGTGGGCTTTCTCGGTGGATGTCAAGGATGAACCTTAGAAGATGAGTTGCCGGGCTTCAGAGGACGAAGGCTAAAGACTGACTAAAGAATCCATAGGAATGCCGGTACTATTAAGGGGGGTAAGGTCGTTTTGTCTCCTGTCATACAAGTGTTAGAGGGTGTGAATGCTTCATAGATCCTCAGAAAGCACTGAAAATGGGAGAGGAAGCGAAGTCAAAAACCGGAGCTCAAAAACCAGCTGAATACTCAGTCACCGGACAGTCCGATGAGATCATCGGACAGTCTAGTGAGCTCTAAATGAGCCAATCCAAAGAGAGAGTTGCTCTCTGCAGTCGACGTGGAGCAGTCACCGGACAGTCTGCGGTGCAATGACCGGACAGTCCGGTGAGCCAGAAGCTGAGTCCAGAGAAGATGTCTCTAGGAGTCTAAAAGGGAAAGTCACCGGACAGTCCAGTGAAGGTATGCACCAGACAGTCCGGTGTCCTATGAAATAGATTTCAGAGAGAGTGTTTCCTTGGCCGGGGAGAAAAAAAGGTCACCAGACAGTCCGGTGGTCTAGTCACCGAACAGTCTAGTAATTGCATAAAGTAGTCATCTTCATGACATCACATGCTAACGGTTGTTTCTAGGCTTGAAGCCTATTTAAACCATGGAGAAGGACATTTTTCTGTGTGCCCTTAGTCAGAATTACTAAAGTCAAGTTGTGAGAGGCTAAGAGACACTACTAAGAGAGCATATTGCACGATTGGAGATCTTTGGTGCTAGTAGAAGAGTAATAAGGTGCATGCATATACTTCTAGAGCTTGTAGGGCTTGAGAGGAGTGATCTTTGCCTATTACTCTTGGTGTGGGCAGCTTAAACGGGTTAGAAGTCGGTGATCGAAATTCCGAGGAGATTGTGAAAGACGTCGTCAAGTTTGTACGCGGTTCTGGGTCTCTTGCTCGAAACGGATACCAATAGAGAGCGCTCGAGCCTTGGAGGCTTGCTCTAATGCTTAGGTATTGTGTGCGACAGCCGGGCCATCGGTGTCTTCACTCTAAAAGTGAAGCGTACCCTTGTGAGCATCGTTCCGAGAACGACGGAAGGGACCGAGACTCCGACGGGAATGGTCTAACGAGGATTAGGGGAATGCGCCTACCTTTCGAGACCTCGGAAAAAATCACTGAGCACTCTGTATCTCACTCTCTTTACTTACCGTATTTACTTACCGTTTGAGTAGTGTGATAGGTTGTTCTTTGGTTTCTCTTGGTGGCTATCGTGCTAGTGCTTGTTTGTTATTATTTCATTACCACTAGCATTGTTAGGGGTCTTGGCCTACTAGACTCGATTAGTTTTGCTTCTGTTGTGGTCAACTCTTGTAGTTTATTTCGTAGCGAAATTAGTGCTATAAGTCCACCGATTCAACCCCCTTCTCGGTGTCTTTGATCTTTACAAGAGCCTTTTATAAAAAATAATGTTTTTATAGTTATTTACATAAATAATACTGAAAATAACAAAATGTCCAAAATAATACATATTTTTACTTTGAGGGTACCAAATAAGAGAAGTCACACTTTGAAAACACGAAATAAGGAAATCATACATTGCACATTTTCGACTACATCATAAAAAAATATCGAATTGTACTGCCACAAAATTATAAAATTACTAATTGCTTTGCTAGCGCTTTATCTTATCAATGTCAACAGGAAAAGATATAAGGTATGAAAAGCAAAAGGCAAAAGCTACACGCATACATATACAGTGTTGATTCCTAGTTGACATAATATGATGATCATAGTCGTGCCACTTACGTCCACGCACAACTTTGCCTTTAACACTCAGTCGTCTCCCCACCAATTTTCGAGTTTCATCAATCACAATGGGTAGAGGTCATGATAAACTAGGAGGTTAGGCTTTTAAGCCAACACATGTGAGATAGGATGGCATGTATGGACCATCATAGTTTGAAAAACCACTTACTGATTTTCTACTTAAGCATGAAGAGTTTTCGAGCATGTAAATACACTGCGTCTTCTGTATGGTAGCAGTAAGAACGGCCTATGTATAACCACGAGCTAAATTGTGATGTGCAAATGAAGAATGGGACAAGGACAGTGGATATTGTATCTTTCGTTACCCTAAGGATTCTGTTAGCACTCTTCATTTTGTTAGTGGTACTATAATGAAGAGGACTGTGGATGGACACTAGATTGATCCATCGCTTATTGCTACAACTCAAGTGTATTACCAGCGGAATCAAATCTAAGAGTTGTTAGGGAAGCAAGGTGATCTAACAAGATGAACAGATGACATCATAAATATCATAAGCATCACTGATTATAGAACACCAAAGCATAGGACGAAAGCTCATCTTAGATCGTTGGTCGTTCTCACACAGGCTGCGGTGACACTGTGTGTAGGTGGTATAGAAGTTCGAGGGTTTTCTCAACCTGCGTAAGATAGTTTTCTTCTTCTTAATGCAATACCATGGGGCGTTGTTACCCCCGTAGGTCAAGTTTTTGCTAATGATAATAATACAATGTGCGATATGTTAGAGATATAATAGTTAAGAGTATTATTGTAATATTTTATTCTAGGGTTTACTCTTTTCTCTCTCTCTCTCTCTCTATATATATATATATAGGTCCTTCATTGTATCTATCATCCATCCATCTATTATCAATAAATCCATCTATTATTCCTAATATAGAATCAGAGATAGATTAGTTTTTTTAAGTTCCACCCTAGCCGCCGCCGGCACGCACTGTTCATCCACATGCACTGTTCACCGACGGATACTGTTCACCATTATCACTGTTCATCGTGTGAGCGCACTGTTCACCAACAGAACTGTTCATCTTGGTGGGTACCTTTCACAGCCGGATGATATTGTTCCTTCATCTCCGCTGTTCATCAGTGTATATTGTTTCTTCATCTTGCTACTATTTATTGGTGGATTCTATTCCAATGGGCTTAATGGATCCACCAGCCGTCTTCATCATTAACTCTTTGGTCACCGATGTAGAGAGATCTGCTAGTATTACTCTATTTCAATTTCTTTGAATACGATCTAGTCGTATTTATTTTCCCATCCACATCCAAATCTTTTTCCCCTTGTTCGTCTATGCCATTAGAGTCCACGTACTCTTATCAGTCTATCTTTTTATTTTATCATGTTAGTTGATTCCATCGAGTCACTAACTCTATCATTGATGGTGCAACAATTTTGTTGTCATCATCATCCCATATCATTACTTGCCATCTGCCATCATATCATCTTCTATCGCTACTTGCCATATGCAGTAATGTATGATATTATGTTTTATCGCTACTTGCTATCTACAATAGTGCACCATATCATCTTTTATCACTATTTGTCATCTATAGTAGGGCATCATATCATCTTCTAACATTGCTTGCCATATGCGGTAATGTTATATATCATATAATATCTCTTAGGCTTAGACTCGACGTATCATCAAAGGCTTTACGATGACTTTGAAGAGTTTTGATTTTGGATGTAATTTTATTTTGTCATTAGTCTTAATTTTTCATGTAATCTTCATCAAATGCAACGCTATTGCATATGCGATTAGAGGACGCATTTGAGAGAGATGTTAGAGATATAATAGTCAAATTTTATTAGTACCTTCATTTGTATATCTCCACGTGCGTGAGTATCATTTCACTTTGCACCTTGTTTTAGATTACTATTGTTTCGTGCAGCTTATGTCTGTATCCCTTTATTAATATTTAAACCTATTTGAACCACCATCTAAGTTTACTCTTGCAAACATTATGGCAAAAGCAGTGTGCACTTGGTCGGTTCCATGACAAATAGAACCATACTCCGCACAATGTTTATAGGTTTTCACGGACTATCTATAAATTTACACTAAAAGTGGGTTCATGGGTCGACTTTACACTAAAAGTGGGTTCATGGGTCGACCCTTTTTCATCCCTCAGCACAACCACCACCATGAACAACAGCCGGCAACTGTTTGGCATTAGAAACTCAAAAAAAAAAAAAAAAGGAAATTGTAAAAAACTGGGAGACGGCTAGCATGCAGACTATGAAAAAATGGCATCATGTAACTCAAGCTGTACAAATTTTTTTGTCTCACAAACAGCAGAAGAAGCTTTGTTGGACTGCTCTTTGTAGAACAACTCATGCTGTTGTAGAACATCAATTTTTTTCACTCCTGTTCGGAGTCAGCCAACACAATCTAGAGCCTAACTTTCCTCTTTGTGAAAAGAATTTAAATTGAATGCATTTCATCAGTGTGTGTGTTGTATAGGGAACGAGATCAGCTAGTCCATCTGACGAGCGTCGCCGACATGTGGGGGGTGGCAGAGGTCTGCCCCCCCCTACCGGCCCACAGAAGAGCGCTGTCAGAGGCGAACTCATTCTGTTGTATAGTGAAGTTAGAATATCAAACATATGCAACCCATTGTCACCAACAACAGAATCGGAGACTTATTCCAGTGAAATCTCCAACTAGAGGAGATATCATGTGAATTGACGGTATATGTCGCCCCCGTCTTTTCATCCTTAATTTTAATGCTAGAGGAACCTGAAATTAAATGAAATATACAGACACGTTAAGAATATAGAATGTGTGATTCAAACAACATACGAGAAATGTTAGTACCAAAATCCTGCTTATTTGAAAATGATGAAGTTGTCTTTCACCCAAAAAAGAATGAAATGGAGAAAATGGTAATACTACGTGTGTGAAAACATGGACATCTGCCCAAGGAGACGTGGATAATTTAATGACTACTTGATCATGGATGCGACGGCTCCCATCTGAGAACAAGTGATTTGATCTAAAGTGCTTGAATTGACATATCCCAATGTAGAAAATATTTGTAATGCCAGATGACAAGGAAATTATAAGTTATGATGCGTTGAGCTCACTGCTTTCTGCAAACTATTTCAAATAAGTCAAAAATGTCAAAAGATGAAAAACATTGTAACTAAGATCTAAAGGAGAACGAAATGAATTTGTAAGGAGCAGATATTCATCGGCTGCACTTACAGTTGTAGTCAGTCCACCCAATGACTTTGTTTTCCAAGTCGTAGACAACCAACTTGTTTGAAAGGACAATATCTGAAGAAACAAAAAAAAGTGGCATAAAAATCAGAAACAAGAAAAACATTATTGGAAGAAAAAGGATTTGCTAGTGCAGTTCAATGCAGACCTCCCAAAAGCACCATATCTTTTCCGTCTTGTGACTGTAATCCACCATTTTGGAGTCCAACGCAATGTATGTTAGACTGCTCCAAAATGAGGATCTCATGTGTTATTGGCATCATTTTAGAAAGGGGCCATCTTTAAAGGGAATTGGTACGGTACTAGCAGTAATTTTAAATCATTTTTGGTGATATAAAACAGAATTTGGCTAAAAATCAACTGGAAAAACTTCAACCATATCCCTAAGTTATAGTTTCTGCGCCGTAGAGGTATTACTGCTAAATTAACAAACACCATAAAAGTAAAACTATAATATAATAATACATATACATTGAACTATAAATTAAATTTATATATAAATCAACTAAAAATGTCCGTGCACAAATTTATTTGAGCTGATTGGCAAAGAAAGTGTTAGTTTATCTTGTTGGAATATAAAAATGTCAGTGTTAACATTTATTTCAGCTGATGGATAAATAAAATGTTACTTTTATCTTGCCAGGATATATTAGGGAAATGTCAGGTTACCCGATATTCGAAGAAGTACTCATGGGGATATACATGTAGTGGTAGGTCATCCTCAAAATGGAAGGTAATGGTGGGGAATTCATCATCTACACTGCAAAAAGAAATGAACAAAACAGCTGAATATTTTAAAAAGAGTAAAATAGCTAAACTGTTCATTCATCCTTATGAAAATTCAATTTAAAGAGGGCAAGTACGCATAAAGGAAGTCGTACAGAGCAAGTATGCAGAAAGGAGGTCATATTTTGATAGAGGAACAAGAGGGCAATTCTAATATAAGAAAGGAGGTCATATTATGCTTAATGATTGACTAAAATTTATTCTGTGTAATGCATACTTTTTGGAGTATTGGAAACACAGAAAATCTTGGATATTGTGAAAATTTATATCCTGATGCTTCTTGAATACCTATATTGGTAGAGAAGTATAATGAGCAAAAAAATGCATATGATCCTCAGTTGTAAGAGAGGGTATTAGTCATACCTCAGACAATAATGAGTTGAAAACAAGTTCTGGAAGGTATGTCAAGGTTGTACCACTGTCAATGATAGTACCCTTTTTGTCACCCGTTTCAAAAACATGAGCTGGGAGCTGTAGTGTGGTACCATCAACATCAACTGACTTGAGTTTTACGTTGTAGTGCGGCCTGTTAATAGTAACGTGACAATGTGAGCATATTCAAAATACACTAAAAGGATGTCACAGATCAAGTAGAACTAAAATGTTCCTACCATAACAATCCGCATATTGATATAAAATTTTAATAGTGTCAAAAAATCATATGCTAAAAGGTACCGTTGGTGGAAAAAGAACAGGAGTTACAAGAACACCATCATCAAGGGACCATGTATCGGCCGGCTGGTAGAATGACACAGATTTGATAATGACAACAAAATTGCCTACCCCACAGATCTAATAAGGTACATAAACCTTTTGTATTTTTCAATACCATATATTATCCAGTTTTATTCGAAAATTAATTCATTTCACGTTCTCAGGTCTCTTCCTTCGTTAAATGGATATTAATCAAAGCGTTGAGCCTATTATCTCGCTCTGCTTTTCCCCTGCATGGTCTGCTCTTGCCCCTGTTTCCGTTCCTACCTACCCTCCCCACCCCCTTTTCATGCCTGATATTCTACAAGAATGCAAGAATATGTACCCATGGCAATTCACATATACAAGAATATGTATCCATTTGTAAGAGAGCATATTCTATTTGAGTGACATGAAACCACTCACTAGTTTGAACTGAGATGTTTTAAGTAGGAAAAATAATGATTCTTCAATTTGTTTTCTACCATATGTTTATAAGTGACAATGTTATCCAACAAACAAAAGCATAACACAAGATGCAAATATTGTACTAAACACATATTTGTAGCCCTTGACACATAGAAGTATGATGTCTTCATAAGTCTGAAAGCAAGATTACAAAGCTACAATGCACAAGATATTTCAAAAAAATATTCACCATGAGTTTAAAGTGATAAAAAAAGTAACTGATATGATAAGGTTATGTACATGCCGGGTACCAATGGTGTCATTTTCACTTTTGGCTGCACCACATCTCCGATAGCGAAAATTCCACCACCGCTTATGGTATCCAAGCAATGAGAAAATACCTTCTTCACTTTACCAGCAGCAGCTAGCTGTGATAGCATTGATGTATTTGACTCGCCAAAACCAAGAATTCCATCAAGGGCTTGTTCTGACGTACCCAAATCCCCAGCTTGCTTAGCACCACAACTGCAGAAGAAAGGAGAATCGTGTATCCCCACTTATGCCTTGAACAGCATCAATATATGTTAAGTATTTGATCCTTGTCGTCTACTCAGTTCTACCATATGCTTTTTCCTTTAATGAGGCATGTGATGAACATAGTTGACCCAACAGCACAGTTTGGTACCTTCCCTGATACCTAACTTTTCAATGAAGTAACAGCGCAAGCCGGAAGCCAAGATGGAGGGCAAAGAATACAGCTCAATCACCTTATACAGATCAATAAAGATTGAAGCACATACCAGGATCAAAATATTAGCCAACATTGGAGCAATTGAAATAACGATATTGTACATCTTACCAACAGTATAACAGCAAGTTCAGATCCTATAGAAAAGCCTACAGCCACATGATGCAAGCAAAAACATAGATACAAATGACCACATTTTTTTTTGCTATCAGACTAAGCAATTCAGGAAAAAGGGCTTAGCATTCACATGATCACATCTAGAGTTGATTAACAGATGGTCAATAGTCACCATGATTGTAGCGGTACTGTTCAACAGCAGCACATCCAGTTTGTGTTATTCAGTGCAGAGATGCATTTGGTTGCAAACAACAGGACAAACCAAAATGACTCACCCGAAGGTGACGGTGGCATTGGCAGGCTGCGTCTGCCCGCTTCCAGACACTTGATCGTACACCAGATCGTCAGTGACGAAGAAGCCCGTGGTGGAGCTGCCGTCACCGTATATGACTTTGTACTCGCAGGGCACATTGGGGGCGCAGCCAGGCAGCTTGCCTCCGTGGGTGGCGGTACAGAAGCCCTGGTCGCAGGAGACAGGGGACCCGGTGGAGGAGCCCTTGGGGTCGTATAACGTCAGGTCTATCTGCGCCAAGAATGGATTCATCAGCAAATGGAAATGAACGGGCTGCCCTCCTCTTGTGAGCGGGCCTTGCTTTGGAGCAAAGGAAAGGAGGAAAAAAGGCACATGCTTTGGAGGAAGGAAGCAGCGTACCCCGAGGCCGCTCTTGCGCGGGCAGCGGTCGCAATTGATGCAGTTGACCCAGAGGATGTCGCTGCCGGTGTCGACCTGCACGAAGAAGCGCTTGGGCGGCGTCCCGATCCTGATCTCCGCGTAGTAGAGTCTGCGCGCGCGCCGGCGGGCCGAATCCTCCTCAGACATGCCCGATCAGGGAATGGAGAAAGGTGGCAGCTTCGGGTACGTACCCGGAGTCGGTGGGCAGGCCGAGGCC
>BCLH01001435.1:53627-84636 GCA_001602315.1 Zoysia pacifica | reverse complement strand
AGGAACTTCAAGTTTTTTTTAATAGTTAATAAGAAATTTGCCCAAATATAAAACATGCTCCCTTCCACATGCTTTAGTTCTAAAGAAGTTTGTTTTTTCTCATAGCCTCCTGTGTTTTAAAATTATTGTCGTTATTACAACAATTTTAGTTCATTTTCAAACTAGAGTTCTTTTTCATAATGATAATAATTAAAAAAAACAAGTGAGTGCACCATACAAAGTGCTTCATCTAATCGTTGTAACTTACAAGTGCTAATAGCAATCTAAACATTTCATCCCTATACATCTTATTAAATATAGGATCCGGATCCTTTTACTGCCATAGATCCATAGAAGTTGTCAATGATGCGTGCGTCAGATGCCGTTCAGGCCCATGTATTCATTGGCGACTGCTGTGGTAGTCGACTACTGAGGTAAACTTTAATATAAACTAAAAAATCTACGCGATAATTATCGCGTTTTTCGTGTATATTTTTTTATGTACCTCTAAATAAAATAGTATATTTTAAATTTATTATTTAACAAATAGAAGTATAGTTGTTTTGATATGGATGACAAAGTTCTATAAACATATACTTCGGTCTTTAAAAAAAGATATACTTCGGTCTTAAAAAAAGTTGTCGATATAGTCTTTAAAGCAAAAGTGTGACCCTTGTTATCTATAAAATATTTAATAGTACGTTTTTAAGAAAGTATTTTTAAAACAAATTATTTCTAATTTTGTAACTTAATAAATTTAAAATTAATTCTAATTTATATTGACAATGTTTATTAAAACATTGTATTCAAAGCTACTGTTTTTTTAAACCGAAATTGTAAGCGAGAAAAAGATTAAATATTAGTTCTCATAGTAATCAAAGAGCATTTTTAAGAGATAAAACAATTTAAATTATCTAGATATATATTTTTATAACATATAAAGATCTTTAATTGTAGCATATACTTATTAGAAGTAGAATAAATTTATAAAAACTTCTCTTATATTTTTTGAAATAAACATACACAAAAAACGGCGATAATTGTCATGCAGATTTTCTAGTCATGACTTAAATAGAATCAAATTATAGTGTTAAATATGCTTCAACTGCGAGAAACTTGCATAAAAATTAAAAAATTCAATTTTACCATTATGGTGTATAGCGAATGACGTTCTGAAATATTTCTTGTACTCTTCCTGTTCAGTGAAAGACACCGTCATAATTTATGTTTTTGAAATACATAAAATTATAAATTATATTTTAAATAAATAAAAATATAAGAAAATATATGATATTTATTTTATTTTATTGAATAAGACGAAATTAACTGTGATAGGATAGCGTGTGAACTTGAAAAAGCTACGGCAATGACACGATTATTTATGTCTGCTTCCGCTGAGTAAAAACACGCTTCTACATTGACCGAATTTTTTTTTCTCTTTTCTAATATCTGCGATTAGATTTTAATCTGACGATTAATATTTTTTGGATGACATAGCGCAATAAAAATTGAGAGAATGCACTGCGCTTAATATATAAAGATTCCAAATGATTCCAGACCATTCAGTTGTGCGGATCTTAATGACTAAATTAGTAGCTCTTCCATAATTATTACTCCATTCGTCCATATAGCAGCAGGAGGAGCAAAACCAGCTCGTCTATGCTCTATGCACAGAAGTGAGGTGGGCGAGCTCAGCCCGTCAGCCGACGAGGGTGTCGGCTCTGGAGACGATCTCGCCTGTGATCTTTACCTAGCGCTGATGGTTGTAGGCAATGGAGAGGTTCTTGTGGAGCTCGATGGCGTTGTCGTCCGTGGCGCTGCCCATGCCACTCATCCTGGTGGCGAGCTCGCGGGCGAGCGACTGCTGTAGGGCTCAGAGGATCTGACTGTTGATGCAGAGCGAGGATCTGGACGGGATCCTGCTCGAACTCCACGACAGGGGCGAAGATCGACTGGAAAGGGCATACAAAATAACAATTCTTTCTATAGAAAAAATATTAAGTTCGATGTTTATTGAATATTACATAATCCTACAAAGAAAAATCAATACGAATCACTTCACTGTCGACTGAACTTTGGGAGATAGTTTTTTTTAAAAGTTAATTCGGGAGAGAGAGTATCTTCACCTACTTCTCATTGCATCATTTTGAGTAGCAACTGCCTCTCAAAATTTTAAGAATACAAAAGCATGCCAAAAACACAAAGGAGAAGAGAACAACATTACACCACATCACGCCACACCAACACAACTACAAAAGGTAGGATTCGCTTGATCGAGAGCACCTTGACGCCCGCCAAGTGAAACCACCATCAAGTGAGCTCCTTTGATGATCTTCGTCCCCAACGACCGTGAAGTATAAAGCCGAAATTGGCAGATGACAGTCATGATTGCAACGGTTTAGATAACATCCGAGATCCAAACAATAAGACTCCAACGCCCTCTGTAGGAAGAAAACCACAAAGAAAAGAGAAAGATGGAGAGGAGAGCAAAGAGAGGACCATGATCTTGCTAACCCGGCAAAAGGTGAACCGATGAATCAAAGATTCTACTAAGAAGAAACTGACAGCAAAACTAATCAACTCACTACACGGCACAAAAGATAGAGAGACCTTAACCAACACCAACAACAAGCAACACCAAGTGAAACCACCTTGAGCACCTCCAAACCATGCAACCAGAGAACACATAACCAAGAAGGTAGACGGCGATTGTGACTTATATTACCTAAGAGGACTACCTAGGATCCAAACGAGAGGCATTCAATGTCCTTTGAGGGAAGGAAGCTACAAAGCAGAAATGGCCCAAGAGAGGAGAATGAGGAGATCTAAAAGAATGGATTATGGTCACGCTAACCCAGCATAACATGAAGTAAGTGACAAAGTCAAAGAGAGGAGAAACGAGATAAAAGCACGCAAAGAGACCCATACTAAATCGAGTGAAGTGTGGCTAAAAGGAGTTCTAAAGATGGACAAAGCAAGGAGGACAAAAGAATAAAGAATACACCGCACCAAAGCAAGGCCAGCCAAGGACTCCAAAACCATGCCTCCAAAGAGGTCGCAACATTAAGAATGTTGCCATTGCCCGATCTAGGGAAGCTAAATCTAGGTTTTCACTTAGAGTAAAACGCTCTAAGGAGAAGACGCTTGAGACACCATCGCTGCTGACTTTTGCTTGATACTTTGCATCGTAGTCGCGAACCAACAAGGCCAACCTAGCTATGTTTGAAAAGGCCTAGCGGTCACCGATGGTGGAGGGAGTTCAAGGTGGCAGCAAAGCAATGGAGACACTTGCAAGAGCTGGCTACGCCAGCAGATTCAAGTAGATCAAGGTCGACGGAGGGGTCGCGGACTAGCCGCCGGACAGCGGAACCACCCGACCACCACCCATCCGCCCTTAGAATGGATAGATATAGCAGTAAGCGACCGCCAGTCCATGAGCACCACCACCCAGTTGAGCTAGCCGCCCTTGCAATCGTCCGCTGGACAGCTGCCGACCAGCGCCCGCAGCGCAGATCTGTCGCAATACTCGACGACCGTCGCACATGAGACACGAGGGCGCAGATCCGATCGCCATGGTACAGCCGCCTGAAAGCCCCTGCGAGCTTGCTCGCCTTTCCTCCGCCGTCGTCATGCACGCCGACACACTCCCGCCGTCACCAACCGCTGGCAACGAAGGGGGGGGGGTGGCGCCAAGAGTGGCTCCCACTGGTGTGCAAGCGCAGGAGCGTCAATCTGAGGACCCTCAGTCCCTAGCACCACGGATCTGGGCGCAGATTGCACCGGGAGGGCAGTAGCTGTGGTCGGCATCGACGTGGATTCCCCACCTCCACCCTCACGGAGCATCGCTCCGCGCGCCAGGGAGCTCCATCGTGTGGCGTGCTTCGAGTCCCAAAGCCACCACACCGACCGCACGTCGGGAGCAAGTCCACCCGCCTCATATCCGACCTCCGCGCGTAGCTCTAGCTGAAGAACGGGGAAAGAAGCCCCACCGCCGCCCTCCTAGTGAACCGCACGGGTTGTGCCGGCGACTCACTCCGGCGGCGATGCGGCGGGAGAGGGTGGGGAAGGGGATGGTGGTGGCTAGGGTTTGGGGGGGGGGGGGGGGGGGGGGGGGGGGGGGGGGGGGGGGGGGGGGGGGGGGGGGGGGGGGGGGGGGGGGGGCGCCGCCCGAGTCGCCCAGGAGAGCGATGCGGGGGGCGCCCAAGAGATAGTTTAAAAGAGGTCATAAAGTCATAATGGAACAATACAATTCCCAAGTAGAAAAGGATGCTCCGACGAGTCAATTTACCGAGATAAATTCTTGATAGAGATTATGGGTCCTTTTTGGGTGCCTAAATCTACTAACAATATTCTCATTCGCATGTAGAAAGTAGTTTCACCAATATACTGATACTGGTATGATGTTCAGAGAGAAGTACAGTACTGCATAACAAGCTCAAAGCAGATGAGGCTGGTAATTCACGATGGTACAAGCATATATAGTAAAAGGGTAGAGGGGTCAAGCTTGGAATGCAAACAAAAATGAAAGCAAATCAGATCTCATGGAGTCGAGGTTCAAAATCAGCAGAGGTATTGAAAAAATCGATAGCCTTAAGCCTAATCATTTGCAAGCTGAAGATCTTTCTTTGGTGGCTTGTAGACACTGAAATCACCAAAATCCCGTCGTCCACTGCACCATTCGAAAATGAGACACAAAAACAGTAAATATCTATTTCCAATGCTAAAAAGAGGACAACTGAAAAAAGGATAGGCAGAATTCAGAAAGATCTACGGGCATTGCCCACCGGCACAGCTGCACAGGGCTAACATTTCACAGACAGCTTTGCTAATTCTAACAAAATCAATGGAGCCTTTTAATCCCAAGCAAGCTTAGCAGATTCTACGTAACAGAAAATTCAAGCAAGTGCACAATAAATCAATGCGCATAGTAAAAAAAAAAAAAAGTTCCCCTACACAACAGCCTAGAGAAAGAAAAACTGACAGCATATGAAAGGCTACCTGTGCTTGATATTCCAGCCAGAAGGTAAGTACCGAGGGTGAACTGCTTCAACAAAGACCTGCCTCCATCTTTGGCAGAAATGGTTGATAGCTTCCTCCCCGCCTTTGGATAGCAAAATCTCAACGACTTGTTTACCATGATGCCCATGACCCAACAGGGAGATCTTCTTCTCAGCATTCTTGGACATGGCTTGATTAGTATTGTCACAGAGGCTTGAATCCCTGTCGAGACGACCATTTGCAGAAGTACATGCACCACTTTCTTGTTGATCAGCATCTATCCTTTGTGTCCCTGTGTTATTATCCAAAGTGGAAACATCCTTACAGACTGGCAAACTTGAGTTTCCTTCGCTCGGAGCTGAACACTCATGCTTATTTTGATTCCCTGCCTCATCAAACTCTTGGAGACCATTACTCTCAGTTTCATCTTCTGGAAATTGCTCAGGTAAAGCATGATTGTTATCTGAATCATGTCCACCATTTTCTAAAGTGGTGACACTGCTGCTCTTTCTTATAATATTTTCTGCCTGTGTTCTAAATGAATAACCCTTTTTCTTTTCAAGACGCCTTCGCTCATGAGGACTCATGCCAACAAGTAATGCCATCTCTAGATCTTCAGGAGTTACATCTCTGCCACCATAGTATGACTTCACGATCTGCACAGGATCAAAACATATATATATTAAACAAGAAGAAAATCAACAATTAGCAGCAAAAATAACTAGCAACTCCAGTTGTAATTATACATCATCAGTAAATTTGAATTAGTCGGTCAGTAAGGGGTCAGATATACTAGAATAAAGTTCTCACCTGCATTAGCTCTTCACATCGCTTAGAAGGCATATTGGAACCATGCCGCAAAAGAGCCATTGCAGCAGTCCTCAGCTGTAAAGGAGAGACACCTGTTCTATTCAACTTATCTTCAGATTCAGATGAACCAGATATTAAACTTGTATCACCCGAGTTAACTATCTTTTGCACAAAAAGGGGTATCCCAAATTCTTGTGCTACTCTCCTCTTGTACTTCTCTGCTGCTGCATGAGCAATTTCATGGCAGTCTACACAAAGAAGTACAATATCATGTGACCGATGACTCTTCAGATGCTCTGGAAAATGCATCCTATAGCATGATGGTATAATTCTATATCTGATATAGTGACTTTTTTCTCCACATCCAACACAAATGTTCTTCTTGCTTTGAATATAAAATTCATTATCTTCATCCTCTGGGCGACCTTTCGGTTCAAATAGAAGCATGATCGCCGGGGGATCATCTTCTATTAACTTTGCCAAATTGCGTTGAGTATACCTAAGGTAGAAGAGATAATCAGTTTTGACAAAATAGCTAAGACGTCCATGGTACAAGCTTCAAACCACTTAATAAGCAAATCCGAGAGACTAACCATTCCAATTTTCTTCGGTCACAGTAGCAAAGTAGTCTTCCATCACTAGCATAGATCCTGCAATTGTGATAAACTGGGGACTTACAGGAGAACTTTTTAATGAACAATTCCCGGGAACCCTTTTTATTAGGTACTGCTGTCAGTAACTTCTCTCCCCTTGAAGTAAAGACAAACATATTTGCTTGCTTCAAACTTAGCTGTGATATAAGGTTATAATTATAAAGTGATAGTCGACACAACCCACTTGGATCTTTATACTTCTCTAGCAAACTTTTGAAGGTTGCTTCCATGCTGGCAGTGGTGCCGTCAAGGAGATAGCAAAGTTCTTCAACATGAGCAACAGCAATAAGGGATGGTGACGACAAGGAAGGAAACGTACTTGAAGTACTTAGTTCAGTTTCTGCGATGACAGCTAATACCTCTCCTGGACTTTTTGGAACACTAACAGCGAGGGCAGCTATAGCTTGATCTGACAGAACATATCGTAAGCTTTCATCATGCATCCGAGCCTGGAAGGTCATTCGAAGATAAGATAAATGAGAATAGACATTGTTATATCCATGGTTAAATATTATGATTTGAACTTTCAATGCTCTCATTTTTTTCACGCTAATGCAATTCATATTCCTCTATTAAGTAACTATTTAGTCGTTGATGTCTAATCCAACTATTATGACTTTTCTCTTTTGAACTGATCGTAGCTTTAATCTTTTAATATCCATTTAATTTAAGGGCTTGAGTTTATAACTTGATATGCGAACCTACATCATTATTTAAAGAAAGGTAAAAAACCACAATGACAAAAATTATAGCATCTAACAGCGTTCGTATCCCAAACATGTCGCACAAAATGGTATAGAAGGGGTGACAGGAAAGTGTATTTTGGCAAGTAAGGGAAAAGGAAAAGTTTCAATCTCTACTCTTTAAAAAGCACAGTTTTTCTTTTCGACATACACACGATAAAATGTCCTCAACAGAGATGGGTTAGACTATGTGCACACGAAAAATGCACCCAGAGTTATCCTTTTTTACAAATCTGACGAATAAAATCTCTCCACAGACACCCCTTACAAATCTAACGGATGAGCTCTTCTGGATCTCCCAGATCTTGGACCCACACGAACCATTGTTAGTTAACAAAACACTACCCTGAACAAATATATGAGATCCAAGGAAAATTGTTGGAAAACAAACAAATTCATTTTAATATTAATATATTATTCTTAAATTAATATTTTTTCTTAGACCGTAGCATTAGCACGGACATTGGGACTAGTGGTAAATAAGGAATTATTATGTTGATGTTGCCTTGTTGATCTAGTTACGTCTCATTAAAGCAAATTCATATCAACGGATGAAGAAATTTGGTATAAGTTGCATCACGTAGGGGTGTCATCAAAGCAAATTCATATCCAGGAATGGAAATGGACAAAGTGGAGAACATTTTCTGGATAATAGAAAGAGCTTGAGATGGCAAGTGCCCTTTTTTTTTTGCGACTCAAAGTGCCTGGTTAACAATAGCAATTTAGCATAGCACATGTAACCCAATGAAGCATAAAGGCAGCTAAACATATTGCTTTATTAAAGGTAAGTCAAGTAAAAAATAAATAACTTTGATCTTTTAAGTAAAAACAATTACTTCATTGTGGGCAGGGACATAATATCTACCATATGAAAAATGGATAAACTCATAAACTAATAAAAAAAAGGAAATGAACTCAGAAAGAGTAATACACCAACAAAAAGAATAAAAGCATTTCTGAAGAATATATTTGCGTCAACTGACCATTAAGTCCCTCCATGCACAGAATTTCCAAACAAGATCCTGCAATTATGAAATTAAAGTAATTGCTGAGATAACCTGTTGTTAAGGCAATTATTGGAGATCCATTTCTCTCTCAAAAAAAAAATAAAAATTGGAGGTTCAGCAACAAAAAAGCAAAAACAGAAAACAAGCACCTTAACTTCACTAGACCTTTTGGAGTCAATTCCATGAGTTTGCAAATTTCGTGAATGGATAGATGCTGCGGCGGAAGCTCCAGGGGGGCATTCGATTTCTTTGGCATACAGTTGCATGCATACCGTATTTGAGCGATGACTAGCCTCGAAGAGAAAACTGATTTTATTGTTGGAAGAATCTGAAGCATCTGATTAAATATTTAAGCATATCAAAGATTTAAGACATGTGACGAAGGATACCATAACGTGGTTTCATGTTAGAAAGCAAGGAAAAATTGTTCACAGCTATTCAGAATAAACCTATAAGATCAACTTAGTTCAACAATATAATGCCATCAGTGCACCATCACTACTATATACATTTCCTGCCTCCTTATCGTTACTTCTATCAGGTAATTACAGATCAGAATATGTAAATCTATTCAAGACAATACATTCATATTACTAGATGAAACATTATGTTAAGCTTGTCAAAAGTTTCATAAACCTTAACAAAAAATGACTCCAGCAACATCACAGGTAGATAGAATTGCAAATCATTTATCTATGGAATATCTCTTGTTGGTACTTGGCAGGGTACCAAATCAAAGGCTTGGTCGGTAAGAGCATAATAGGTACTGCACAGCTTTCATGCATTACTCACAATGCACAAAAAAAATTCACTCTTTTGGAAGTGTTGGAAACTCACCAGTGGAGTTGAAATTTCAAGCTAATATCACTACAAAGTATAGCAAGAGCATCTTCCATTTGCAGAAAAAAAATTAATATAAGAAAAAAATTGTCTAAGGTGATGCTACATCTCCTGATAAACAACCAATTTTCCTATCAACAACGTGTATCACAATACACAAAACTCTTGATTGTACTGAACACGCAAGAAGAAGCACATGCTGTTGGAAGTCAAAAGTTAAAAGGCTATACCACAGGCTTCTGCTTGGAGTTCTGTTGCCAGACAATTTGCAATGTACAACAGATAGTGAGCATCAGTGCGAGCATAGTCAATCATTTTCGTTGTCAAAGGACGCAGTCTCCAATCTTCACGCTGAAATTTCAAAATCAAAACAGATTGTAAAAAAAAAGGAGATATTAGGCGTTTGCAATAACTAAAGATTGGATACTAAATCAGACTGATGTATTGAATGCAAAAAAATAAAAGTTGTGAAATGCCATGTAGTCAATAATTAAAGAGAGAATTCCTTGTGTGCCACCGGAAAAACTTGAAATTCCTTCTCAGCCATTGAAAAAATCATTTTTCCTTCTGTGCCACCATTTGAGATTTTCATTCCCCTACATGCCACTACCGAGTGGTTTTACTTTTATCTTTTAGGAATTTATTTTTTCTTCTTGGGTATAGCTCAATGAAAGTCAACTTCTATTGCTTCAATATCCATGCCGATCTTTATGGTGATAGAACATATAACAATGAATAAGTTTTGTTATTAAATCCACTGCAAATTCAATATATATTATGAATTAAAAATTTCACATTAATTTAATTTACCTTAATTTTTAGATGCATTAAACAACTTGATAAAATTCTCAAAAAAAATATCAGTAATTCTCTTTTGTGATCTAGTATTTTACAAAAAATAGTTTTAGGTTACATCTTCAATGCAAAAATATTTTAAGGTATTTTTCTACTTGGGAGTGGCATGTAGGGGAATGAAAATCTCAAATGGTAGTACAGAAGGGAGAATCATTTTTTCAGTGGCTGAGAAGAAATTTTCAAATTTTTTCCGTGGCACACAAGGAATTCTCTCATAATTAAAGGCTGGAAACTCAATCACATTGATGTATTGAACAAAATGATGTCCAAGGTAAATTGTTGATGGAGAGCCATCATATTGATATTTGAAAGGCGATCCTGAACAGTTACCTGCATTGTTTTGTCGGTGGTTACTCCACAATATAACTCTAGCAGATATGCTAATGATTTCTGTGGTTTTGACAGAACTTCACATGCCTGAAATTAAAATAGTTTTACAAAGAAATTAAGAAGAAAAAAAACTTCATACATCCAGATCAGCCAGCTGAGAAATGATCAAATTACGAGAAGGACATCTAATACAACTTTTGTAAACATCAGGAATACGGTGCCCAGAAACAAACATGTTCGAAAAGCACGTACAAGTAGAATTACAGCATGCAACTATAAGGGGAACGATGAAGGTTTAGTAAACTGCATTTATTAGTAAATGAGACATGAATTTTTTAGTAGAAAAGTTTTGCAGAAAAATGTGATGTTTCGATCAAGACATTGTTCCAGCTCACCTTGGCAGTGTCAAACATATTCACAACATAAATATGAAAATCCCTCTGAAGCCAAAGGACATCATTGTCTCACCTTGGCAGTGTCAAACATATTCACAACATAAATATGAAAATCCCTCTGAAGCCAAAGGACATCATTGTCTGCTCCATGGAAGACCTGTAGCATAAGAAAATAAAACTAAATGTTTGTATGTACCTACAGAGAAGGCAACATGAATGACCTAACAGCAGTTTCTGGTGAGCACTGACAATTGATTTAAGTTTCATGTGAGCAATAAAACAACAAATACAATACGCAGAATGAAAATAACGCAGAATGAAAATAAATTGCTGTCCAATGACATTTGTCATAAAGGTGCATCACCTTACAGATTGAAGGATCAGCAAAAATAGGTTGTAGGATACCCATGGCGTCATGTAATGCAATTGCGTCTATCAGATAATCATCCTTCTGTGTAGATATCTACAATGGAGTAGTTCTATGTCAAATTCCTAACAGATTAATAGATAAAAGATTGTCAAGGGTGTAACCACCAGGTATACCTGCATTAGTGCAGTATATCCCAGGAATGATCGAATGCTATGTTGCTCTGTATCCACACCAAAAGCTCTTTCTTCACTCAACAATCTTGCCAGTTGTTCTAATTGAACTTCGGTATCTACCCAAGTATATGAAGTGCTCATTTCTGGGCATTGGTCACCCAGCATATAGCTGTGAAAACCAGGGGAGTTATTCAGCAAAGAAGTGATTTCCTCTTCAAACGGGTGAACTTTTTGTGAAGATTCTGTAACAATAACAAAGGACTATAAGGAACTATTGAAAGAATATGTGTCCGCTGGGGTTCTTGTCCATGCTATAATTACTCAGTAGGCCCAATAGTTACTGTAGATACCTTTGAACTTGGCACCTGGGCTATCTCACATCCTCAAATTTTAATTCACAATAAAATATTGAGTTTGATAGCATTGCAGCACAAAAATATTCAATTTTTTTGAACAATTCAGATTTTAAGCCTAGACTACGAAAAAAAAAATGCTACTCATATTTTGAGCATGATGTTCTAGCTGCTCAGTTTAAAATTAAGTTGGCCGTGGGAACATCATGTTCAAGCAACAGGCGGCTGCACATGATACCAATGCGTCTCTTCAGTCTAGCGTTAAGAATAAAAAACAAAAGAAGCACAGATAGGAGTGGCATTTCACAGTATTGCCCAGTAAGGATTGCACCAAATGCAATCAACAAGAAATTTAAGCATTGTGAATGGCATTTGGAGCTTATACTTTGGAAATCCAGGTTACGATGATATTTTCCTGCTCATTTTCCCTTTCATAGGAATTCCCTACTAGAGCACTGTTGACCAAAGTTAACCTCACTAAGTGTTCGACCCAAAGTTCACCCAAAATTCACGCGATGCTATAACATAATCTCTTCCCGGCGAATCACATGGCTCGATCCTACGCTTCAAACGTTCCTAAAAGGCTAAAAACAAGCATACGAATACGGGCACGAGAGGAGAATGCCAAGACGGCGAGACCAGAAACAAGCATGATCAGCAGGCAGACCTTCCAGCGGCGTCGGGGTTGCCTCGCCGCCCGCGCCTTCCGCATGGCCACCCTGGCCGCGCAGATGCTTGAAGGCCGAGTAGGAGTTATCAGCGAGCAAGCGCTTGAACCGGCCCTGCGGCTTCTCCCCCTCCTCGCAGGCGCGGCGGGGGCGCCCGCGCCGCCTCAGGGTGGGCGCCCTGTTACAGCGGCGCCTGCGGTGGAGCAGCACCGCAGCAGCGGCGAGAACCGCGAGGCACGTGGCCGCCACGGCGGCTCGCGATCTGAGCGTGGCGGCGCCGGGCATGTCACGAGGCAAGGTGAGCGCCGACCGCCGATGCGACGGGACGGGGTCGGGAGGACCGAGGGAGAAATGGGAAGAGAGCGAGTCCGTTCGGCGTGGGGCGTTTTTGACCGGTCTCTGTCCGGGCCGGACCAGACGCGATGACTCCAGAGTGAACCCTGGGCCCGTTTCGAGGCTGAAATTCGAGTGAAGAGAGAAATTAAATTCCCCAGATACTCCGTATAAGAAAACTTATTTTTTACGGGATCAGAGTCTGTTAAAATATAATTATGATTTATATTTTTTATGAAAATATTTAATGAAAAGTAATATATACTAAAAAATTTTAAAAACAAACCGATAATTATCATATTTCTAAACTTAATAAATTAAAATAATTTATAATGTATATTTCTAATAAATCTATAATACTATTACAAGGGCTAAACAATATGAAAGGGGTAGTTTAGGGATTAAAGGGTGATAAAAATGAAATAAAAATGATTTGAAATTAACCATAATGTTATTTTGCAATTAAAAAGTCTGTGTTCTAAATACAATTTCAGAGAAACAAACTCTAGAGAGTACCAGAAAAAAAGCACGTTGGAAGGAGGGAATAGAAGCTACTCTCTTCATTTATTTTATTTAAAAAATTTACAAAAATAGACAAATCAAATTTTAAATATTTTTAATAATAAATTATTTTTTAATAAAATAAATAATTTTTTATAAATTTAATAAAATGAATGATTAAAAATAAATGTTTGAAATTTTAAAAATACGCTTATTTTCGTACGGAGGGAGTATTTTCACCCTAGTGCAAAACCTCGTGGTAGGCCGGAAGCCAGTCCAAACCCTAGACCTTGCGGAAGCCAATCGCCTCCCAACATGGACTTCGCTGGCCGGAAGGCGGCGGCGCTCGCCGCGCTTTCGTCACCGACGCCGGACAAGTCCCCGAAGGGCGGCGTCGACGCTCCGATTGCTCCACTCCTCGACGTGCTTAACTCCCACCCGGACCTCTTCACCACTTCCTCCTGCTCCGGCCGCATTTCCATCCTCGCGCAGCCGCAGGAGGGCCAAGGCCCCAAGCAGAAAAAGAAAGCGAGGGGAGGCGGGTGGGTGTACGTTTCGCACGATCCCACCGACCCGGACGCCTTGGTGGAGCTGCTCTTTGGTGGGAGCGCGTTGGGAGGGGCTGCGGACGAGCTGGTGTTCAGGTTCGAGCCGATGATCGTGGCTGTCGAGTGCAGAGATGCTGCAGCAGCTGTGGCGCTCGTCGCCGTTGCTGTAGGTGCGGGGTTCCGGGAGTCCGGTGAGTGAAACTGGGCACCTGCCGTATATATAATAACGTCAATCCATTAAAAATGTGGAGTTGTTCAGGAGTTCTTGGGGATTGGTTACGCTTCAGTATGGCAATTGGAAATCTTGTGCTTTCCTGCATATTGTTTTTAGATGATAGCATCACTTGGTTTGATGCTGTTTATCCCTGTTTGAACGAATACTTATAAAGTTAGCTACAAAATTTGATTGTTGCAATTTTGTAGGTATTACAAGCTTGCAGAAGCGTGCGATGGTAGCAATAAGATGCTCAATTCGTATGGAGGTGCCACTGGGGCAGACTAGTGAACTTGTTGTTTCTCCTGAATATGTCCGGTACCTTGTTAAAATTGCCAACATGAAAATGGAGGCAAACAAAAAGCGAATGATTGGATTCCTTGAACTTCTACAGACTAAGGTACCGAGAGCTTTTTTTTTTCTAATAGTAATTAACTTTGGTTACCGACATGCAAAACGTAATCATGGCCCTAGTTCTCACTTGTAAGTTAGGGTGTGCATGATAAAATATATCTAGATATCATACTGATCTAAAGATGTATCTGTTCAATATCAATTAGGCTAAAACTTTAGTTTTCTTTCACAGCTCGTACATGGCACATCTCTATTATTTAAAACTACTTACAAGATGAGTATGGTTCTCAGGCAATTGTGATACTTCTCAGTTTACAAATAATGATATGATAAGTTTGTTCTCCATTGTCAATGTTATGCATTGTGTTGACGTTTTGGAATTTAAAGATTATCATTGTGCACCCTCCTAGAGTTCAACTTTAACTCCTTATTTTGGGCCTTTTTAGCAGAGCTCCGTGGAGCTTCTCAGGTAGAATCAGACAAGCTGTGTTAAACACTGTTTTTAGGAGAAGTGATTCTTGTTTGATTCTGCGAAGTGATTCTCTAAATTGAACTAAGGGTCTTGGAGCTTGAAAAAAGTAGCTTCTCTTGATTCTATGAAGTGATTCTATGTCCTGATTCAAAGAGTTTATCCTAGAGAATCAAAGGGAATCACTTTCAGCCACAGAATCACTTCTCCTTAGAGAATCACTTCCAAAGAATCTCTGCCAAAGGGGGCCTTTGTATTGTGCATTTGTACAGTTTCCTGTAATTCATCTTTCAAAAGAGATTTTGTGAATGTATTTTTAAGACAAGCATATCCATATTTTAATATGCCCATCCTAAGCATATGCAAGATTTTCTTTATTGAAATTACAAACACGTTTTGCTCCATATTTTTATATGGTTACCTATTGTTTATGCATTGGTAGTTTCTGCCGCATAGTGTTATGATAGGTTGTAGTTCTTGAGCTGGTTCTTTCTGATCGCTATTATTTGATCGCAACAGCACATAGTCAAACATTTCCGACATTGTGCTATGTTTCTTTGTCTCATTGGACTACAATGTATCTCAATTGGCATTAAACCAAATAAATTGCACTGTTTTGTAATATCTTTATACATGTTTAATCGGTGTCAAGAAAGGCCATCTGTTTTCACTTTTTAACGAGTAAGAATCACTATATTTGGTTGATAAGCAAGCGTGGTAACGATATACCAAAGTTACAGTTTAACTTCGATTGCAGTTCAGTTGATTTTGTGTCGTGCACCCTTGATTTATTCAGCTGTCATTTCTTTCCCAGTTTCTTTTTCTGTTAAAATGTTATCTCCTATCAAACTGCCAGGGTTTGCCAGGCTCATCAGGCTCGTTAAATTGTTGTAATGGAAGTGACGGTCAGTCTATGGATCACATGAATTCCTTGAATCCTGAAATTAAGATGCCATTTAATCATAGTGACAAGAAAAATGGTGCATACTTGGTTGCAAAAAGGAGATATGTCGATTGCAAAAACTGTGATGCTGATGACGGAGGTGATTGTGAAATTCAGAACGGTTTGATAGAAGCACTAGATGTTGAAAATCAAGACCCATTATGCGGCAAGGGCATCAACCATGGTTTTGGTAATGCTACACGGCATGTTCTCGTACCACCTTGTTCTTATCTTGTTCTTACTTTTTGTTTTTCTGAAATATGTAAATTTGTTGTTCTATTGGGTTTTAAAATGGATATTTGACATATTTTTGTTCCTAAGTTGCATTACCATATACTTCTAGGTTTGCATGTTAGTTCTATGTTATTTATATGTTGATGTTTCAAGTATTCTTATTTTATTATACATTAGCTAAACTGAGAAACAGCCGCATTAACCTGAATTTTCTACACATGCATATTTGTTTTGTTAATGCTGGTGTTGTGTTATAAAAACCTTTTAGCACTACTAAACAAATGGATTGATTCTTACATAATTCCGTGTCACACCGGATTCTGTAAAGACAAAACCCAATGTCATTTATATGTATGACAGGATCAGTTTCATCATACATGTATGACAATTAAGTGATATTCAGTTTTATATTGATAAACAAACAATAAATACCAGAGTTTTGAAGAGCAGCGGGAGGAGAAAACTTTTGGGCACACCACAGGCAATCGACTGGCGGCAACGCGACTTTCTATTCTCCGTCTTCAATTTACGGTTGACTTGACTTCTTGGATCTTCTTGTCACTGAGCAGCATTTATGGGTAACAAAACAACAAAAGCAACATGCATGATTACATAAAGTACTTAGCAAATGTAGGAAAAGATGACATGATGGCCATAAGTAAAAAAGTCTAATGAGGTTCATGCACTACTGCCATCTAAACTGTTTAATTACTATACAACCAATTCACTAAGTGTGAACTCTATGAACCAGAACTAAAAAGACTTCATCGGATTCCATCCGACTACCAAGCTCACCAGGGTACCAACACCTGGCTACTAACTCATCAGGTCTCACCCGACTACCAAGACAAGACCAACCAGAACCAACCAAACCATAAAGTGAAACTAATCGTGAAGTAGTCCAGGCCGCTCTTGGCTGTATGCATGACTGTCATGACAGTTTTATCTCTCGAGAGTTTTCAAACTTTTCACCTTAAGTCGTGATTTCATCCCCTGTTGCCAGGTGGACTAAAAATCTTTTTTATGCCAATATCCGTTGATACATAACACACTTCCTTTGGTGTGTGGCCAGAAGTTCACTAAAAAGCCTTTACAAGGTGTCACTTAGTCAATATGCACTCGCTAAGGTTTCACTGCCACGGCATCCATGGAGTCTATTTTATCTCCGCCGCAGAAGCTCCCTCTTGCGTCCCTACACCGCCACATGGTGCACATTGAACTAGGCTCAACTAATTAGTCAGCTAAGCCTACCCATTTAAGCTTTGTGGCTGCGCTGTAAAGCCAGGTTACATGGTTCACGAACCAGTCTTTAGAATCTAGAGCAGAAACTAGCACATACCAAACACCGAATAATATCCAAGAGCATCATACCATACCATCTATTTTGCTCAGATTCCCTATACACTAAGTCGCTATCATTTTAATTAACATGAAGATGATTAAGTTGCAAATATATCATTAATCAATTTTAGTAGTTTAAGTTTTACCCAAACCCAACTATGACAGCAAGACTAAGCATATAAAATAAATTACTACCACATCCAACCACGCATCAGCTTCAAAGAATTATGAGGAATATTCTATTAAACCTTACATAGAATTCCAATTTAACATAGCATGCAATTCTTAGATTCATGTCATCCTAATTAGGAGCAATGTGGTCAAGGACATTTGCCCCAAAAAGTTGCTTAGCAGTCTTCGATCTTCTCTTCATAGCATCTCTTGATTCCAAACAAGTAAGCAAACAATTAAAGATCATATGTAACCTTGGAAGGTCATTAAGGGATGGTAACAAGGTTTAGGTAACTCACCAAGTATCATTCTACAGCAAGGAACTTCAAAGCATTAGATGGTAACAAGCGATGAATGGCGGCTACATATCTGTCTGTCCACAAACAGCACTGCAAAGACATGTGTGTTTCGGATTACTGGCTACACAATTCAAGGTATTATTTGAACAAGAACGTATCTAATTATGTGGAACACAATAGAGACATGATGGTTTGGACAAGATTTAACCTGAGAAGGAGATCAACGAGTGGGATCGAGATTTGATCCTGCAGCGGCAGTTGAAGAACAAATCGTGCTCTTGGAGAAACCGAGATGAATCTTGGCGAATCCTTTGGTGATTGAGAAGGGGATTCTCTGGAGCAAAACATAGTATAGGAGTTTTATCAAGATAATAGTTGAAATAGAGAGAAACAAGGAACAAATTTCCGATTCATGCGCTGAACCAGTCCACAACAGAGAGCAGCGGTTGTTGCGATGGAGATCCTGGAAGCTATAGACCTCCTTTGGCCGTGAATTTTGGATATGTTGTAGAGGACATTAAGGAGCACATCTTGGCAAAATTTGGTTGAATTGCGTTGGACAGATCGTCGGGAATGTGGACGGGAATCTGAGGGATGAACTCTGCTCGCGAGTAGGCTGCTTGGTCTGGAATGTGAGAGGGTTTGGGAAGACGTGGAGAAGAGGGAGAGGCTGAGGAAGGTGGGGAATACGAAGGGGAAGAGGTATTTGGGAGTTTAAAGGTTATTTCTTTGGATTTTTAGTGCTTGAGGTATACGAAAGGGTGGAAAACTCTTCACATCCCAAAATGAGAAATTTTGGGGTGTGACATTCTGTTATTCAATAATTTTGTTTGTTATATAGAACTTTATTCTTCTACTCATCATCCAATTGCTTTAAGCCTTTGATTGACAGTTTCTGTTTTCTGTAGATTAATGCGGAAGGAAGAATTGTCAGGGGATGAAAATAGTCATCTTTTGACTGTTGCATTGTGTATTAGGGGTGAACCAATCGAGAAGCTTTTCTTATGGGGCCAATCTGCTTGTGTGTTTACTATTGGAGGAGAGCGACAGGTCCTAACTTTTGGTGGTTTTGGAGGTCCAGGAAGGCATGCAAGAAGAAGTTATTCCCTCCTGCTTGATCATAAATCTTGTTTATTGACAGAAATGAACTTCAAAGATTCTCCTCCACCACGAATGGGTCATACTATTACTGCAGTTGGTGATAACGTTTATGTTATTGGGGGTAGGGGTGGTCCTTCAGAAATTCTTGGTGATACCTGGGTTTTGCGAAGCACTGAGCATACATGGTCAAGACTAGTGTGCAGTGGGAATTTCTTCCGTCCAAGGTACTGTTTTGTTGAACTCTTGGTCTCGCCCTTCCCTTTTTTTCCCTATACGAAATATGCATTTGCCAAACTAATATTCAAAAAGATCTGGTAAATAGAAAGTAATATGGTGTCCAAAATTAACATATTGTGCATGTCTCCATTATTTGTATGAAACTTTTGTGTTTCTGTATGCAGGCACAGACATGCTGCTGCTGCAGTTGGTTCAAAAATATATGTCTTTGGTGGACTCAGTAATGAAGGGATATATTCTTGTATGAATATTTTAGACACGGAAAGTATGCAATGGAGTGTGCTAGCTGCTACTGGCGAATGGCCATGTGCTCGGCATTCACATTCTTTGGTGTCCTATGGTTCGAAACTATATATGTTTGGTGGTCATGATGGTCAACGGGCACTGAAAGACTTCTATAGTTTTGACACAATAACACTTAGGTGGAACAAAGAGATTACTACTGGGAGAACTCCAATGCCAAGGTTTTCACATTGCATGTTCATCTACAAAAACTATCTTGGAATACTTGGTGGTTGCCCTGTTACCGAGAACAGTCAAGAAGCTATGTTGTTGAATTTGATGAATCATGTCTGGTTTTGTGTATCTATTCCATCATTGAGCCAATGTCTCTGTGTCCGTAGTTCATCAGTTGTCATTGAAGATGATCTTGTTATTGTAGGTGGTGGTGCATCTTGCTATGCATTTGGGACCAGATTTAATCAACCAACAATAATTGATCTGCATTCAATAGAATCAATGTTTGATCATGATCAAAAGGACAACATGGTTATACAAAATTGTAATACAGTATCTGCTGCAGACTTACCAAGAGGTGAACCTAATGACAAAGTTGTTCATGGTATGAAATCAAATTGTAATGCTCCAGCTGGTGGTTTGACGGAGTCGGAACTTTTGATTCTTCAATTGGAAAAGAAGTATGCCAAATTAGCGAAGGATATTCTGAAAAATTTTGGATGGTTGGATCTTTCTAGAAAAGTTCGAGTGAGTCATGATAATGGCCATGTTCTTTTTCCTGTTATTGCAGCTTTCCATGTCCTGTATGCTGACTCGTGTCTCAAGATGGCACATTATGATTTGTATGCCTTTGGAGAATCATTGGTATTTACAGAAAAGAAGCTTGTAGGAGATAAACTATCTCTTCAGAAGGCAATGGAAATTTTGTTGTCTTTCCATGGTTCCTTTTTGAAAGATGAACTAGCCATTAATCGAAAACCTTCCAAGTCTCCACAAGGCATCATGAAAGAACTTGTATCTTCTCTACTGGAAAAGAAAGGAATGCCTCCGCAGCTATTGGAGCAGCTTCCAGCTAGGTTTGTTTTCACCGATGAAAAAAATCATTTTTATTATGACTATTATTTCCTTGCTCAAGTTTCATTGTCATGTGTAGGTGGGATACCCTTGGTGATATCATTATTCTTCCAAAGACGTGTTTTAAGGACCCATTATGGGAATCAGTCAGTGAGGAACTTTGGCCTTTAGTTGCCAAGGCACTTGGTGCTCAACGTCTTGCACGTCAAGTAAGTAAACCTTTGGTTTTTTGGTTCTGAAAATGAGTGAAAAGTTATTACTGTACCATTTTGGAAGGAAGTAGGCAACGAATATATCTGTGTGTGCTACTGTCTTAAAAAGCCAATACCTTGCATATGCATGTGTTGTCTCTTGCTCTAACTGCATCTTAATGTTGGTAGTTCTTAATGTATGATCTGTGGCGTATGTGATTTGTTGTTTGGTATATGTGGCTACCATAGGAAGCATTCCCTTCTCTTGACGATGTTCCTTTCAAGATGATTCACTTGTTCTATTATTTTCTTCCTGCAGGGTAAAATCATGCCAAATGGGACAAGAGATAGCACACTTGAACTTCTTGTGGGTGATAGCGGATGGGTTACCCATAATGAAAACGGCATATTGTATTCACTTGATGCAACGAAATGCATGTTCTCTTCGGGTAACCGTTCAGAGAAACTTCGCATGGGACAGCTTAATTGTAGAGATGAGGTGGTGGTGGACTTGTTTGCTGGAATTGGATACTTTGTTCTTCAATTTCTTGTGAAGTATGTTCCCTGTGATGGCCCTTGGTCCAATGTCATTTGTTTCTATTAAAAAATTCCTACTCTTAATCTCCTGCACATGCAGGGCTAATGCCAAGTTTGTTTATGCATGTGAATGGAATCCACATGCTCTGGTGGCTCTTCGCCGCAATGTGAGTGACAACAATGTAGCAGATCGGTGCATTATTCTTGAAGGAGATAACTGTGTGATAGCACCTAAAGTATGTACCGGTTAAATTACATATATTTTTATAATACGCATGAACTATGATGGCTGCTGATTTTTTTTCTTTATTTTTTCACTTCAACTAGGGTGTTGCCGATCGAGTTTGTCTTGGATTGTTACCCTCAAGTGACTGTAGCTGGGCCACTGCTGTTGCAGCTTTAAGGTGATCTCTGCCGCCCCACTGCTTATGCCTATTCTGTTTCTTAGGTTTCATGTAGCCTAACTCCAAGAAGATTTTTGTATATTGGGGCCTAGATAAGCTGGACTTGAGCCTCTTCTGTTGGACACTATTGAGATCATTATTTCTATTGTTACATAACTGTCTACAATGTTCAAGAATCATGAAGAGTTAGTATTTCTTGAATTGGTTTTGTCGAGGAGTCATATTGTGCTATGGTAGTCGATATGGCAAAGTTATATGTAAATTTTGGTGTACTGTGCAAATCTCTTTGGTTGTGTGTGTTCTCTTGGACATGAAGGAGAGCTAAAAATCCTTGAAATAGTGAGGAAAATGTGGAAATGTACCCCAAAATTGCACACCCACATGACAACACTTTTTTGCTGCATTACATATGCACGAGGGACAGGAACAACATGACCTACAACCTTATCATTAAAAAAGATTAAACCTTCCCCATATAGTTGTTCAGGAGTTCTCTAGCTTCTCACTTTCCCTTTACCAATCACGAATCGCTGACCAAGGCACCACAACAGATTCTCAGCACAATATTAAATTGTTCATACCGAGAATCGTTGAATCCTAAGTATGGTTTGTTAGCCAAATAGTCAGCTTCTTTTTAAGATTTTGCACATTGCATGATTGCCGACATCAGTTATTGTGCAGTGCGAACTCATTTCAGTAGTTTCAACAATGGATCAGCTAGTATCAGTAGTTTTAATCTTTCGAGTAGACAGTAGTTATGCCATTGATCTACATTTGTCCTGAGACTATTGTTGCTTGTAGGGCGGAAGGAGGCATATTGCATATACATGGGAATGTCAATGATTCAGATGAGATGAGCTGGTTGGACAATGTTGTTGAATCTGTCAGTAATATCGCCAAAGCTCATGGTAAAAATAGTTACTTTTTTGAATTTTTCAATAAGCATTTGTTCTCAGGAATCAAATTCTGTTCCTATCTACACCTTATTTCTTGGCATGTGCCGCAGGGCGGTCTTGGAACGTCTTGGTGGAGCATGTTGAACGTGTGAAATGGTATGGGCCGCATATCCGGCACCTTGTAGCTGATGTTAGATGCATACCTGTCTAATATCGCAAAACGCCTTCAGATACCTGGGACTTGGATGCCCGGTCATAGTATAGGGTAAAATTAAAACAGTTTTGTTCGATTGTATGTCATCAGGCTGTTGTAACCTTGAATGCATGTTCACTTTCCGAAAACCGATTCGCAATTGCGTAGCTACAGCAAACCTTATATTCGTTGATCACTACATTGCGTATCCTTTTTTGTTAGAAAATACCTCCGACCGAGAAATTCTTTTGACGTGACATGATCTCTAAACTGTATCAATCACTGTCTCGGACTCAAATAAAAAAAAGGACTCAAAAATCACTGTCTACGTGCAAATATAGCTTTATGTTCTAAAATAAGATTATGGGAACATAGTTTAAGACAGACCTGTACATAGTTTTTTGTTGACAGGTCAAATCTTAGTCGCTTTTTGTAATCGAAGTATCAAAAGTTTGATTGGATCTTGTTAACAGCGTAAGTATTGATGACTGGAAGGAATTGTAATTTTTACATTGGCTGATGGAACAGCAGTGTCAGGTGACGTAAAAAATCGACAAAACGGGGAGCAAAAAACGCACTTTTATTGGATGTACTTTGATAAAAAAAGGTACAAAAGAAAGGATTAAAAAAAATACTCCTACAGGAATAACAACACGAGCAAAACCACATATACAAAATCATTTCGCAACAACGCAAAAGTAAAGTCCATAGCCCTTATCCGGCTACCAAGCGTGCTAATGGTTAACAAGTCTACAGGGCAGCAAAGAGTCTACTTGAGCTTCATTGGCTGCTGCATCCCACCTCTCATCATAGCGCAAAATTCCTCATAGTTGATCCTTCCATCCTGCCATAATCGAATGGTTAACAGCTTACATTGTCAGTGTCGACTTCTGAAATGCAGTGCAGCCAGGAAAAAAAGAAAAAAAAAACATGTCAACAGCTTACATTGTCAGTGTCGACTTCTGAAATGATCTCTTTTATTGTACTTGTATCGCCCATTTCATGCTCAATCAAAGCAGATTCTAGTTCATCCCTCGTGATGAAGCTGCATAACATCAAGTGATCCTTTACGTCAAACAGAGACAGGTTTATTTACTACTACAGTGTACAATCATAAAGTGTGGCGCAAGACAATAGAGCATTGGCACTAACATACATGATCGATAGTAGAAAACACGTGTGGTCTGTTATGTTAGCATTTGTGAAGTAACCAATTTGAGTTACTTACCCGCTGTTATCTTTATCAAAATACTGGAATGCCTTAAACAAATGCTCATCTCTTTCGAGCTTGTGTCTATGCATCGTCGCTGTGATGAACTCAACATAGTCGATCGATCCATTGCCATCAACATCAGCCTGGAAAAGGTCAAAATGTAAGCATGTAAAGTCACAATCATCATTCAAAACTAAATCCCAGTTCGATCTTAGAACATACAGCCTCCATCAACTGCTTTACTTCAGCCTCTGACAGCTTTGATCCAAGTTTGGCTAATCCTGCTTTGAGTTCTTCGTATGTGATTGTGCCACTGTTGTCTGTGTCCATGTTCATGAACATTTGCTTCAGACCCTTGATCTCTTCCTCATTAAGGTTTGAAGCAATAACCTGTGCATACATTTGCTGTTAAGCAAATAGGAAAGGAAAAATAGCTAACCAAGCATCACTATGAGGACAATAACCTTTAGAGCCATCTTTTTAAGCTTATTCATTGCTCTGAACTGCTTCATTCTAGAAAGAACAGCACTGTCAATAGGCTTGTCAGATGCCTCACCACCTTCTCTGAGCCATGGATGTTCTGATCAAACATTTAATACACAAAATGTATTAATTTTCTCAAGTTGCCGAAACATGGAATCTAGAAACTGTTGAGGGCTTACGAAGAACTTGAGCTGAGGTAAGTCTTTTCTTTGGATCTCGTGTCAACATCTTTCTAACCAGGTCTTTGGCGCTCTCTGAAATTGATGGCCATGGTTGACTTTCAAAGTCAATTTCTTCATGCAGAATAGCATCGAATATCCCCTTTTCAGTTTCTACACAAGAAAGATTATAAATATAAAGCAAGGGAAAGTTGCTTCATAATGTATATATGAATTTTCAAAAGGCAAAGGTAAAAAATGCTTCTTAGAAACAAATATACCAGCCCAAAATGGAGGAACACCACTAAGAAGAATGTATAAAATGACACCAGCACTCCACACATCTATCTCTTTTCCATAGCTCCGCCTAAGAACTTCAGGCGCAACATAATAAGCACTTCCAACAATGTCCCTGTACATTTTTCCTGGTATGTTTCAAAGCCAGTCAGTAGAGATAAATTTCAGAATCTTGCAATATTTATAAACAAAGAGTACCTATACTTTGTTACACCAAGTTTTTTTTTTGGAAAAAAAAAAGAATCAGTAGTAGATGTGAAAACAATGGAAATGTACAAAGAGAAAAAAAAAAGATCATGCCACCTTGTCACCACAACAGCTAGAAAGTCATATATTCTCAAGTTACTAACATTAGCAACAACAACAGATCCTTTCGACTGCCAGGTGTAGTTACTCCCATATTTGAAACACTAAATCAGGTATGTTTCAATACTCATTATCACTTTTATCATGTTTGCATATTCATTCTAAGATACTAACAACACAATAGCATGAAAAAAACATTGGGGGTGTTTCCTATTTTTTAGCAAATTTTGATATATATCATGTTACTTGTATATAAGAATGAATTCATCTATGTAGTCCATGTATGCTTCACATACTCATGTCACTCTGGATGATAGAGTATGATCACATACTCCATATACGTACCCTCCAATAGGCGAGATACTCCCTAGTTTGTGGTATATGCGCCACTACAAAATATAATTAAATGGTATACCAATGCATATATTAATGTGACCCATAGAACTTTGAGTTTCTAAATAGTCAGATATAATACACTGTCATTAATAGTGCCTCGCACTTCTACATGTTATGAAACCATGTGAACATTTTACAATTTACAGTGCTAGTCCTTCCAACTGGACTCGACCCAAAATAAACTCCAGTTTTGAATGGTTATTTGTAAGGTCTGATGGAATCATCAGCCGCTTTTCAAGGTACTGAAAGTATTAATGGTTGGCAAATGAAAAAAGGATAAAGAAAAGAAAGTGAATTCAATTCAAAAGAAAAACAAAACTGAACTGACTTCAATGTATTATGCACCATATGTTTATAGATACAGTGCAACAGAAATAATGTAATAATCCGTCCAAAATGTCATGCATTGTCCACAACCTGGAATAGACATCAACTTAAGTTTCCAAACCCCAAAATCAAACCATCTGCGAAATACTAGCAATGACAGGGAGCTTTAGCAATATGAAAATTAACAACAATATATGAACCTCAACATGTTAACAGCAAGAAATATATGTCCAACTGCTATTTTATTCAATAATTGATGCGGTCCTCAAGAATATGCAGGTTATGTATTATTTCCATTACCTTCTTCGATGAAGACTGAGAGCCCAAAATCAGTAGCCTTGAGCATTGCATTCTCTTCCTTAGTCGCAAGCAAGAAATTCTCTGGTTTTAGATCACGATGCATCACTCCCATGAAATGGCAAATGTTGACAACATTCACAACAGCCCTGCAGATGTTAGCAGCTGCGAGCTCTGTGTAGTGCCCCTTTGCAATGATCCGATCAAACAGCTCCCCGCCAGCACAGAGCTCCATCACCACATGCACATTGCTCTTGTCCTCATAAGCTCCCCGGAACTCGACTATATTTGGCTGTCCAGACAAGTGCTGCATGATCTGAATCTCCCTGCGAATGTCCTCCCTGTCTGCCTTTCTAGTGAGTTTACGCTTGGAAATGGACTTGCAGGCGTACTGCCTACCAGTGGCAATTTCAGTACAGAGGTGTGTCACCCCAAACTGGCCACGACCAAGCTCCTTCCCAATCGAGTACACAGAACGCACATCTTCATATGGTTTGCCAAGAATCGCGTCCGGTGTCGGCTTCGGTGGGGCAACCACAGGAGGAACAACAGGAGGGTTCATTGCTGGCGGTGTGTACCTCACTTCGGCCGTCGACTGTGGTTGAGAAGGGTTGTAACTGGGAGTTGTCGGTGCTTGTTTTTGCTGGTAAGAATAGCCATATCCATTGGTTCCTCCGTGACCAGAATCCGGGGCTGTGGATCTGCTGCAACACTGCCCCATTTCTCCAGTCAGACTGTTACTCCTTGCAGCTATATGCTAACACTCTGAAAGCAGATTTGGCCAATCAAGAACTGAACCTGCAAAAGCTAGCCAATTAAGATTTTTTTTTTTATAGGGAAACTCATATGACTGAAGAGAAGGCATTCAAAATTCATAGGATCCACAAGCAAAATGAAAACAACAGGGGGCAATAAAGAACAGCACAAGAGTGCCACGAAAGCGATGCAAGTAATAGACTTCTGACACAGAGTTGACCCTTTTTTTTTTTACTCCCAAACCAATTCATGAAAAAGCAAGACGACCGGACTCTTGAAAACTGGAAGAATCAGACGAAAACTGGAAGAATCAGACGAGATAAGCACAAAAGCGGCCATAATTGATCTCATGATTTTATTTTTCTGAAAAATAAACAGCATATCAGCCTTAATAATTGGGTCCTGCCAAGAATTCCTAAATCTGCATACTGAACTATACTGTGCAGCCGCAGCATAAATGTCCACAGCTAATTAACAGGGTGGAGCGAAGTGAGGAAAACCGCGAACAAGCCAACACTTGGAGAGAGGGAACCTATCCATTCCGCGAGATAGGATACATGATTACCGACAACCAGCCGACGTCCGGACGGATCTTAACTCCACTCTACTGCACCAGCAAAGGAGCCGAGCAGCAAGGGCGCCTGTGGAACATCTGCCGGAAGGGCCGGCAAGGGAGACGAACCCAGCAGGAGGCAGCAGCGGGATGCGCCGGCTCTGCTCTGCTCGAGATGGATGAGATAGGAGGAGAAGAGGTGCAACTTGCTGCGCTGCACAGCTGAGCTACTCTATTTTATTCGCGCGGTGGTGAGCCGCTCCACGCCGCGACCCTGCCTGAAGGCACTGGCAAACCCGATCCAACGAACCAAGAACTGCAGGGTACACAGAGACACCTACCTCACGAAGAACACACAAGACTCCAACCTCGGAGCTCCGCAAAGAAGAAACCTTTCCACCGATCCAGAGCGCACGAACCGCAGGGCCCGGAGCTCCTTCAATCTCCTCCTCCTCGGGCAAGGGCGACGCGGCGACGAGAATCGGTGCCCGAAGATCAAATCTTGGGAGGACGAGGAGGAGGACAGAGCAACGAACAGCTCAGCGCTAGCCGGCGACCGCGGGGAGTGGATTCGAGGTGGTGCGGTGGTGGCCACCGCGATTCCGGTGAGATCCCCCCGATCGTGACAACGAGTAATCCACACAGTAGCGGATTAGAATACTACAAATATCTGCTGCGGAATTAACGAGGAGAAAGAGGATGAAAATGGGGAGAAGGGTTGACGGGGCCACGGGGGCTGGGCTGCCGCGTAAAGCTTAACGAAATTAAAGAATCGCGTTGCGCTTAAATTATTTAGTAACAAATACTAAAAATAGCATGGTTATGTTGTCAGCTCGGTTTTGTTAATAAAAAAACTACAGTACTCTCTACATTTTAAATTATAAGTCATTTTCACTTTTAAAAATAATATTTTTTTTAATATATCTATGCTTTATTTTTTTCTCATTTTCAGAACGACTCATTTTTTCTATTTTTTTTTATTTAGCAGCTGAATCTTTCTGTTGTTTTCGCGAGAAGAGGAAACGGCGATAGAGACGACATAATTCGTGCTGCCTGGGCGGGTTTACACAGATGCCGGTGATGTCTGATCTCTTACCATTACTGTTACGAGTTGACAGTGGTTGTGGGGGTCCAGGTGCGGTTGGTGCCATGCTTTGCTCGTTGCCTGATAGAGGAGGCAAATCGCCCTGCCCTGTCAAACGAAGAGGTTTAGGTGGAGGGAGGCGTTAGGCGGCTTACGACGCCGAGGAGACAAACGGCGTGGATCCTGCTTGTTAGCGCACAGGGCGATGGCGGGGGGCGCGTGGTTCACCCGGCGATTACGACTTACGAGGCCCCCACCAGACTCCACCGGGAATATGTGACGATACGGTGGGCTGGATCAATCATTGCTCGACTCTCTCGAATTCTTTGTCCAGTTCTCTCTTAGATCAAGAAGAGAACTACTGTTCACGGACAAAGCGACGTGCGGAGCATGAATGAACTTTTCGTCGACCGTGAACCCCAACCCAACTTCTAACCATGACGAATGCAGTTCACAACCAAACAGAAAAAATAAAACATTAGAAACGGGCGTACACAATAGATAGCTTTGAATTCAGTACAGACTGGAAATACAAGTCAATAAAATAAACATACAGCGGCCATATTGAGCATAAAAAGTTGGATTTCAAACCAAACTACATGCCTGCTACTGACGATGCAAAGAAGTCTAATGTATGAATTATTCTACTACAGACTTAAAACTACTGGATAGCAACAGCCTCACAAGGTAACCACTTCCCCTTTTTGTGCCGCGGGCGAAAAACCTGTTCATCCATGTCTGCTACTGACGATGGGGCAGCTGATAGTTCACGGACATCAGACAGTGCCAGATTGCATGTGTGGAGGTGGCAGACACTAAACCATAACACTAAGTCCCTCTTTACCAGCAGCAGGGTCCTGAAACAAGCTAAGGTGCGACGTTACATCTTATTCTTTAGAACAGTCAGCAAAAGGAACTAATTATTACTCCTAGTACCGAATCAAGAGCTGGGTTCGGGTGAACTTGTCACATGTACTAAATATGTCATACCGATAATGGGATGTTTTCTGAGCGGTAAATCTGTGCAAAACGAAGCATCTCGCAAATGGTGCACAGTGCTCCTATTGTGAATGTTTACCACGTAGGAGCCTTTGACTTCTCCACAAGAATGATCCTTCCATTCCACTCAGTCTCATCACAAGCACGAATTGCAGCATCAGCATCCTCATCCTTCTCCAAGGATAAGAATCCAAAGCCTCGAGAATCTCCAGTTCTGTAGGGAGTGTAAATTGTGTTGAGTAATTTCATTATATCAAAGCAGTAAACTAGTAAAGTATGCTTTGTATCTTTGAAGGTTATAGCAAAGTTAGCCAACATTGAACTTCTCAAGACTAACACATAAAAACTTAAACAAAAAAGAGCCAAATCTGTTTCCTTAACACTCAAAACAGGAATACTGAAGATCTTATATCATGTAGTATAATAGTAATCTGTATGCCTTATCAACTAGAAGAGTTCTTATGTTAAATCGGTGGAAAAGCCAGGTCAGCTTTAATGATCGATTAATTCAAGTTTAGTACTCCCTCTGTACCAATTTATAAATCATTCTCGCTTCCCAATACTTCATCTCTCTCTCTCCTCATTTTCTGTACATCCCACCTTTTCACTTTTCCTTAATTCTCGTGCCCCAAACCCAAAATGCCTTATAAATTGGGACAGTGGAGTAGACATTTATAATAGAGCTTGCTAATTATGCCCTTTTAGCTGAGCTCGAAGTAAAATAATCATCAATGAAATACTAAGAAACCATGGACATATGCAGGAAAACATATCCACCCATTTTTTCACCCCACGTTGATGTTGATTATTTTTACCGCTTTTCATTATTTTCAATCATGTAACAGGGCTAGTACATTGCAATTCGATCTGGCATATTGACCCTGTAGTTCACAAAAATAAAAGGTGTGGTTGGGTTTCAAGTAATTCACATAACCAAGAATCCCCCCCCCCCCCAGGTCATGCTTCAGGGATTTAGAAAACCAAGCAGCTGAACATTAGGTGTATGCTAACACTCTTACAAGCTTCTCAAATCTCTTCAGAATATAGAACCCAAACTAGATGAATGCAGTCAAAACAACAAACTATTTAATTATGCAATACTTTCACATTATATAATTTTATGTATAGTTGCGAGAAAAACAAAACTGAAATAACATAAAAGCTTGAGTTGCACGGCAAAAGGGTGTCTTATCTAATGATAGCATGACACATGATGCAATAATATCAAATATGCAGACATCAGAAGAGTACTGTCATACAGAGTGATGATAATTGATAACTGTACCAAATCAAACTAAGAAGTACAAATAAGGAATATGTAAATGATTACCGTTTATCCCGAACAACACGCGCACTGGTTACACGCCCATACTTGCCAAATTTTTTCTCCAAATCACGCTCAGTGGTGGCATAGCTGAAACCTGCAACAAAGAGATTCCGCCCAGGCTTACCCAATCCAGTCTTCCTGTTGGCAGGTGGTGACCAATGTCGTTTTGGTGAGTGATGACGATGACTTGATGGGGGTGACCTGCGCCTTGGTGAATGCCTTCTACAATGTAACAAACAAAAACAAATATAAATAAACTAGAAGGAAGAAAACATAATGAGTTCAATTCAAAACAAATACTTCTCCAATACAACTATGCCTGGTATAAAAATGAATCTATTCAAGGTCGCATTGCTAAACAG
>BCLH01001435.1:4860-53617 GCA_001602315.1 Zoysia pacifica | reverse complement strand
GTTTTGGTGAGTGATGACGATGACTTGATGGGGGTGACCTGCGCCTTGGTGAATGCCTTCTACAATGTAACAAACAAAAACAAATATAAATAAACTAGAAGGAAGAAAACATAATGAGTTCAATTCAAAACAAATACTTCTCCAATACAACTATGCCTGGTATAAAAATGAATCTATTCAAGGTCGCATTGCTAAACAGCGTTTAAATCACAAAACTGCAGGCCAAAAACATGAGCATATTGTAACCCTAAAAATTTTAATGGCATGGATCAAATTAATCCTTAAAAAAAGAAAGAAGTCATAATCTAAAAGGATTGTAAGCAACTGATGACAAAGAATCACCTTGGTGATCGTCTGTGGTGATCCCTTGTGTGGGGAGACCTAGACCGAGATCTGCCATGATCTCTTCTATGTCTAGAGGAATCAGTTCTCCTCGAAGGTGACCTTGATTTTGACCTATCTCTCCTCCTTGGGGAGTCTTTCCTTCTTGATGAGTCTCTCCTCCTTGGTGATTCCTTCCTCCTTGGTGAATCCCTCCTAGAGTCCCTCCTCCTAGGTGAGTCTCTCCTTGGTGAGGACCTTCTCCTGTGTGAGGATCTTCGAGGGGATGCAGATCTTCTTTGAGGAGGTGTAGACCTTCTTCTAGGAGATATAGACTTTTGTCGAGGTGATCTGTCACCATGTCGAGACTCTCTTCGTCTTTTCCTTTCTATAGGAGAGTTATTTTGCTCATGAGGAGATGACTCCCTTGGAGAAGCTCTTTTGCGGTTAGTATCACGCCTTTCAGGAGATCTGGACTGAAGCATTGCTGGTGGGCTTTGAGAACGACTCAGATCATCCTTGGCAGGATGTCGTGAATCCATTTTCTCAGAATGAGAGGCATGAGGACTGCAGACTCGAGGTGATGCCCTCCCATCTGCCAATGGTGTATCCTTTCTCAATCTTTCAAACCTCTCAGGAGATCCTCTCCCATCTGGAGATGGTGTATCCCTTTCCAGTTTTGCAAACCTTTCAGGAGGAGAATCAAATTGATTTTCTAGACTAGAACTTTCATTTCTATCGCCACGATTTTCTCGCTCCCACGGGGAGGGTGCAATTGTAGTGTTGACGTCCTCCTTATCCTGAGAAGCAACTAGGCCAGATTTCCTACCATTCATGTGGTCATCCTCTGACCCATTCTCTCCACTGTAAGAAGTATCATGTGACTTTTTTATGTCATCATTTACCATCTGAAACACAGGAGAGTTTGGGATCTCATCCTCGTCATCACCACTATTGTTATGTTGGCAATCCCTAGTATTATTTTCAGTTAACAAAGAGTCACCATGATAAACATCAGATTGTGTAGCTTCTGGTTGAATGTTTGATGTATAATTACTGGTGCCTTCAGAAAGCTCTTCCGGCAGCGTCTCACCGATCATTTCTGGGCTCTTGTGAACATCATCATAGCCCACAGGTGCCACCTCTGCCTCAGAATTACTATTGTGACAATTCTGCTCAATTGCATCATTCTGTGTATCAGATTCTATACTGAGAGGATCTTGAGTTTGCTTCATTGAAGGTTCTGGGCTAGCTGAAGCAGATTTTTTTGACTTTAATGTGATTTGGTCATTCATGAAGGGTAGAGAATCTGCAGATAAATATGGAATTGCATCGGCTGGATCAACTAAAAGCCCTTCATCCAGTGCTGGAGATTCATGGTGTGAAACTCCACCCTGAAAGCCACCTCCCTGGTATTCCAAGTGGTCCAGCAGGCTACCATCTTGGTCTCCAAATAACGGCCCAGGATCTCCACAAGACCCCTCGAGACGCCTCTCAGGGGATGCGTATTCCATCTGAACAATAAACCACGAGCAAATTTGAATGACATAACCTCAGGTATACAACATAACTTCCTCGTGTATACACTTTCTATGAATCATTAAACTACAAATGAGCCAGGCAAAAATAGAAACAAAAATAACATAAATGCAATAAAACGCTTGTTTTATGTGTTACATAATGGATTGAACCATAGCAAGTAGTATGAACAATCGATTGATTTACTTGCATTCAATGTTACCAAATGTAATTCAATTTTTTTTTTATGCTTGAAGCATAAAAGACCATAATTAAAACCTGGTGGGCAGTAGTCAAACAGTAAAAACACAAGGGGCTAATTACGAAGTGAAAAGAAAACAGCAATATTCTGTTGGCGTTATTTCTTTACAGGATAAGGCTACAATGGAAGGTCCTAAAGTGAATCCAAAGGCAAGTAAGCCACCATTTATCATATCATTATGAGGACTCACATAATTCAGTTACAGGGAAACTAGCAGCAGGGCACCCTATGCTGCTGATTTTTTTTTTTAGAATAGCAGGGCTAGGGCAGTATAGGCGCTCCACAAATGTGACAAACAGAAAAAATCCTAGTGGAATGTCAAACTTGGAAAAATCAGTTGTTGTGCCAAACCAAAATTGCAACAAAATGACACAAGCATAGAATTATGTTTCATAGATGGGCATTATTTCCAATTATAAAGAAAATGTTTCTATAATGAGAACCAAGCAAATCCAACTGATACCCGAATGGCTTCTTTGGTCTGTGCTCAAACCAACATCACAATACTTTGACTAACCCCGGACTATGGTACCCATAGGGATGTTGGTTCAATCTCTAAGATGGAAGTTTGACAACAAACAAACAATACACTTTGAAGTAATCTATAATCACAACAAAAATCTGATTACAACAAAAATCTAAAGACCCAAGGATACAGTTACACATTGAGAAAGGAACTTAACAAATTCCAAGAGCCAAAGTATAAATTCCATATTTTCATACTGGAATCGTACAGTAATTCTGCTTCTAAGTCATCAAGTTATGAAGCTATTTATAAGAGAACGATATAAAATCTTCACATAAACTATATGATACCACATACCAGTTAAACAATGAGCTATTTCTAGTGTTTTTGGAGAAAATTTAACATTTACTGTAATAGTTGCATCACTTTAACATAGTTCCCACACATCACACTTACACATTGATGCTTTTTCTTTTACCAATTCAAAGCAAAGTCCACAGGACCCAGCCCCCTAGCACCTCCCACAGTGATATTTTTTACCCACTCAGCGCGAAAATAAAGGCAGTTTGCCAGACAAAAAAATCAACTTGAAAGACACCCAGACCAAACTTGGAAATTTACGACCTGATACCTCACTACCCAGATCCCCGCTCCCCACATTCGCGCATGCATCAACCATACGTAACACAATGAGACCGAATCACAGCAATTTTCACCGTGGCCACAGCCACCCACCGAACCAAAACATGGCGTCTAACCAGGCCCAACAGCCAGTTCTGTGCGGGACCCAAATCGGTCGCATCTACGGATCCCTAGCTGGTCGCATCTAGGGATCCCGAACTGAATTCCGCGTGAGCGACGCCAGGGATCGGGCGAGGAGTGGTCGGGAAGAAGCGGGAGCGTTCACCTCGGGCGGTGGTCGCCACCTCCTCCCCCTCCTCCGGCCGAGATCCTCCGCGGCCGGATTCTCTTCCTCCTCCAACTCCCCCGCGAGAGAGAGAAGGGCTGGGATTTTTGGGGAAGCCGTACGAAACGGAGGGCTCGTAGTGATTTGTTTGGTTTGGGGATGGCCAGTGGCGTGAGCCGAACTGAGGAGATCACCCCCGGGTCCCACGGGATCTCACTGCTGCTGGGCCCATGTAGCCACGGAAGGTCGTTGGCGGGTGGGTGACCTAACCGCGTGGTGACTGTAACAACGAGCTAAGCCAGATAAATCGTGGGCTGGAACAGACAGGGGGAGTAAGGAAATGCGTGGACTGGCTGGTGTGTGTTGGGCCTTATGGCCCAGTGTCTCCTGTGGTGACTACTCCGGTACTCCTCCATCCATAAATATAATCATTTTTATTTTTATCCGAGTTTAAAATTCTTAATTTAAAAATTAATAAAATTATAATTTATGATGAAATATAAATTATGTTAATGACATAAAAATAAGCTATCATAATAATTAACTCTTACTTTAGTTTTTAAAATAACTAATTATTTTTTAAAATATTAACACTGACCACTTCCAACAATATTTTTAATTGCCCATCTTATACAAAAGTTTATTTAAATGTATAAAATTATTAATGATATTTCAATTAATTTTAATACTTATACTTAAATATATGATGTTTACTATATTTTTCGAATAATATAGATGCTCTAAGATAATATTAAAAGTCAACAGTGTTAATATTTTGAAAACTGAATAGAGTAATTAAAATATTATTAGTTAATGACTGAGCAAACGTTGTGATTGTGAGCGAGGAATGTGAGGATCAGAAGAATGAAATTGGCAGTAATTTGGAATACATAATTATCAAATATGTCTGGTTATATATTTTCTCTGTTTTTAAATTGATGTCACTGTTGATTTCTAACATCAACTTTAATTATTTATCTTATTCAAAAAATTAGTTCAAATATGTAAAATTTTATGTTGTGATTCAAATAACACGGGTGGCGGCGACGGAAACGCGAACTACGACGATCGCCGGGCCTAGCGACGCTACGATGGAAAGCGGAACTAACGAGCTCTTGTGCAAAGAACGAAGACGAAGCAAGGAAGCCGGGTGAAAACACGAAGTTACCGTACTCCTCCTTTTAAAGGGCCCGGACAATTACTGCGCCTCCCACGATCGGCCGAGGAGTAACTGCTCGATCGTAGAGTCGCGCCCCAAAGCGCATCTCAGCAATCCGCCCACGACCCGCTGACGAGCGGGCCCGGGCCGCACCTTGCCGCCTCCGCCGCGGACAGGACGGTAACAATTACTCCGACGAGACGGTTGCCAGAGCACGTCTAGCAGGCGACGTGACGCGGGCGTGCGAACCGCCGCATCCACGATACCGTCCGATCGAATTCAAATCAACTGCTCGGATCGACCGACGGTTCAAATTCCTGGACGGTCCGATTGCCCTCCGCGTGGAGGCACGGAAGCCGTCCGATCCCCGTAACCGTAACGGCGGATTCGAATAAGGGGAGGCGACCGAACGAAGCCCCTCACGATCGGCTGACCGACAGCCGGGGCCACCGGGCCCAACTGAACGTTCGGGCGCTGATCATAGCCGAGCCTAGGCGCGACACTGATCATGGGCAGAAACCTCGTCGAACCGGTTCGACCTAGGCGTCTTACCGAACGAAAAGACCGAGAACGACCTTGGCCCGACCTCGAAGGTCGGAACGATGCGTGCACGCAGAACGAAACTCCTAACTGTAACGACCGAGTTTTCACTTACCTTTTGATAAGTCCCGATCTCTCGTGACATTGGCAATCCCAAGAGTTTGGTAATCACGATATCACAAGCGATCAATCAAGAAACCATAACAGAAATATTAAACAAGAAACAAATTAAGAAATAGTAGATCAGAGTAAAATTATTAGAATAAAATCCTCCAAAAGGGTCCATCGGCACGCAGGCCGGAAATATCTTAGAGCAGATATATCTCTATCGTGAATCCAACAAAAGCAACGGCGGAAGCATCAACATGGCGACAGTAGCGAACCTCCTCCACACAGGCTAGCTCGAGCGCAGGAGCGGACGTCACGGACCGTCAGAGACGTAGTCGAAGTCAAAGCTGAGTGTATCCTCTGAAAACAACAAATTAGAAAGCCGTGAGTACGAATACTCAGCAAACCGCGTACTACCTAACAACAATGTATGCATGCAAATGGTTTCAAGGGTAAAGGCATGGCTCAAGTGCTAAATGCAAGTTTAAAACATTTATTTTATTTAAAGATGCAAGAAAGCTTTATTTTCAAACTTGTCACGGGCGAGGGTTCATTTTAATGCCGATGTAATCTCCACGCTCGGCCACAGCTCAAAAGCCGGAGTCAAAAACATTTAGAAAAGGAGAGGAGGAAGAAAAACAAAACTACCCAACGAGGAGTACAACTCAGAGTGGTGTTCTTCCAAAAGAACGTGGCAATACGCATCGACTAAAACTCTGCAGAGGTTATGCACCTAGACCCACGGGATACGTCATCGGGAACTACCGTCGTAGTCTCGACGAACACACAAGATCCGTCCACAAGCTTTAACTGGCGTCATCCGTCCTCCAGGATAGGGATCCCAAAAGCCTACGCAATCAAGTCCTGGAGCTGTGAAGAGCCTACCACTGATCAGGTGAGGTATCTCGATCTCATGTGGGGAGTCAAAGCTCAACACCACACTAACACTACACCGCCAACCCACGAGTAAACAACCAGTCTCGGCAAGCTTTAAGATCAAGCCAACTGCCCATACAGGGTAACGTGGTGTGCATGGTTGTCAACTGAGCGTACAAGGCTCGAAGAACTCGGTCCTTAATTGCCGGAGCAGGCCATCTCTCCAACCACAACTCCAACAACCAACAAACTCGCCGCCAAGGCCAAAGCCTCCAGTGTACCCGCCACAGGTACTCTCATTGGGACTTCCCGAAAGTCCACCAGCTCCTCAAACTGTCTCTTGCCCCCGCTAAATAGTTATGTATAGTTATTTGCAATACTCACACATTTGAAGCACAGTTCAAAAGCATTTAACACAAATTCTATTTTATAGTGATAGGTGTGAGATAAAAATAAATGCGACTAAACATGGCTAAGTATAAAAGTAAAAATAAATGTACTAAAGCAATCCTAGGGTTGATATTTGTGGAACAGTAAACAGGCACGGCTTAGGAATGTTGCTAGCACATTTTAAAATAGTTGGCATGCAAATTAAGGTTTCAAACAAAACATGCAGTTTAAAATGCTGGGAACAAAGTGATCAAGGAACGCGGCTTGCCTGGCAAATCGGGATCGAAGTCGGAATCCGGATCGGCAAACTGATCGGGCTCGCAGAACTCCTCCTCAGGGACAGCAGCTAATCACAACACGAACAACAGGAATTAGACACTAATTACGCGACAAAGAATAGAACTGGAATTAGAATCTAAATCGAAATTACTAGACTAAACGTGCGCAAAAGATTTCTCGGAACAACTCTACACGAAAAACGAGACGAGACTAATTAACAGAACAATTTCGGGATTAATCGGAGATCTAACGAGATGCCACGGAAATTGTAGACAATCGAGACCACAAGGATTTAAATTAATTGCAGAATAATTAATCGCAGAACAAATTAGCAATTAATCTAACAATTAATCGGAAAGGAAAAAATGAATTTAAGAGAAGGAAAGTCGTTCTCACCGGGATCTTAAATTGGAGACGAAATCGGAGATCGGAACCAGCGCGGAAATCGGAGAAGGGAGGATCGGCGTGGTGCTGCCCTGACGCCGTCTCGGGAACCAGCGCTGGCTGACGCGGCAGGGACGACGCGCGGCTCCTTGCGGAGGACAGTGACGCGGGGTAGAACGAGGTTGACGGCGTCGGCGACTCGATGTGAGCAGGCGATGCAGCTGAGGAAACGGCTCGGGCGTCACGCGGTAACTCGGCTCGGGAACCGGTGCAGCGCGGGGTTGGCGGAGAGCGGAGACGGGGCGGAGACCGGTGGATCAAGGCAGTGCGCAGAGTCGAAGACGCGGTCTCCAGCGGCTGGCTCGAGGAAATGGCGCGACGACGACTCGACGCGGAAAACAGGGACGGCAGGAAAGCAGTGCACGGATGAGGTGTCGTCGGGGCGCGGGTTGCCGGTCGACGCGAAAATCCGAGTGGCGGCGCGAGCAGGAGCTCTCAGGCTTGCGGTGGAAGAAAGAAAAAGGAGAAAAAAAATGGGAATGGGAAAGGGGATTAGGGTTAAAGGGGGTATTTATAGGAGGGTGAAAATGAGGGTTGGGAATTAATCTGGGATTAATTGATAATCGCGAAATAATTAACAAGGCTGGAGAGATTAATTAGAGAATAGATATTTAGAGACCTGAAAATTAATTTGGAAAAATTTCCGAGAAATAATTTTAGTCAAACGTAAAAAAAATTACGCGGACTAAATTATTTCGGCACCAGATTAATTTAGATGAACGGATTTCGGAATTGGACGAAACGAAATTTGGTACGAAAGATTTTTGAACGGAACGAAAAATTGGATCAGACAAATTAATTGGAACGAAAATTGGGGAAAATGCCACTTAATTAACTCGAAAATTCGGGAATTCTGGGATGTTACATAACGATCGGCTGACCGACAGCCGAGGCCATCGGGCCAATCCAAACGATCGTGCGCTGATCATGGCCCTGGCCTAGGCGTGACGTCGATCATGGGCAAGGACCGCGTCGAAACCGGCTCTTCCCAGTCATTTCATCGAATGTAAAAACCGAGACCAGCTTCGGTCCGACCCCGAACGTCGGTGCTATGCCCAGTCGGCCCCCCGGATCGCCTCTAGGCTCGGGGGCTGGGCCCACAGAACGAAACCCCTAACGATCGGCTGACCAACAGCCGAGGCCATCGGGCTAATCCAGACGATAGTGCGCTGATCATGGCTCTGGCCTAGGCGTAACGATGATCATGAGCAAGGACCGCGTCGAAACCGGCCCTTCCCAGGCGCCTTACCGAGTATAAAAACCGAGACTGAGCTCGGTCCAACCTCGACCGTCGGTGCGATGCTCGGTCGATTCTCCGGATCGCCTCCTAGGCTCGGGGGCCGAGCCGGCGGAACGGTTCCGATACGATCAACCATCGACGAATGGTGGTCCGCGCAACGTTTCAGCCCACGACCGACCCTCCGGATCGCTCGAGGGCTCGGGGGCTACGCCCTACGGGCGCGCTCGTGCGCCCCCGTAGGATTAACTGTCAACGAATGATGGTCCACGCAACGTTTCAGCCCACGACCGACCCTTCGGATCGCTCGAGGGCTCGGGAGCTACGCCCTACGAGCACGCTCACGCGCCCTCGTAGGAGCACAACAAACCTCAAGAACGACTAGCCCGACGCTGCCTCATCCAGAGATCGCAAACGGCGTCAAGCTCGGAGGCTACTGTCGGGATCACGTACCCCGGGTACCCAACAGATCGCGCTCGGACGCGTGAGGTCGGGGGTCGGGCGATCACGGTTTTCGACCCCCTAATGGCGATCTACGGCGGTCACGTCTTAGCCGCGTGGGCACGCGAAGACCCTGGCCTCCGAAGGCCGACCCCCGGGGAGCGACCTCTGGAGGGTAGGTACCGCGTTATGGTACATTTACTCTGATGGCCAACTGCCATCCGTCCTGATGGGACGGGACGAGATTCACCACGGCGACACTCCAGCAGAAAGCTGCGACGGCTGCCGGACGAAACATGACAGCACTGTAGCCGGCACAGTAGCGCTGGACGAGCATCACAGTACCCGCCGCTGCGCCCGACGCGACGGGTCACGACCACGCCTAGACGGAGCGAAATGATGGCGACAACAACAGAAGGGCCCACCTGTCGGCGAGACGGCCGGATTGTGTAGGACCCACCGCTTGTAACCCCAGGGCCCCCTCCTATATAAAGGGAGGCCCAGGGAGCGATAGAGAGGAACATCACCACGGGAAAAAGCAGAGACCGAACAAGGAATACAGCCACAAACACACGAAAAACAACCACGAGCTCCATTGGAGCCCAGGGTCCTTGCATCCTTTCGAGCAAGCACCTCAACTCGCCCACATTCCGGATCCTCCCGCGAAGAGAGGATCTCGCCTTTGTAACATTATCATCGAGATAATCCGCTCCCTGGACGTAGGGTATTACACCGCTCGAGATGGCCCGAACCAGGTAAAAAATTTCCTTGAGTCTTCCTTAGACAGGGCCATATCGAATCCGAAGACACACCTCCCCTACGATCGTATATTTACTGTGCCGGTGGTCAGAACGCCGACACGTAGCACCCTCGCCTCACGTGCGTACGAACGTACTCGCTCCTTTGACCTCCACGTGACGCGTACTCGCGCTGCAGCCGGACTTCTGGACGGACACGATGGAGGCGATCCGGCGCGCGTACCACCGGATGGACCGGAAGGTGCTGAAGAGGGAGGCGAGCGACGACGACAAGGAGGAGAAGGGCGGCCCTCGCGGCGGGTCGACGGCGGTGACGGTGATCCTGATCAACGGCGAGACGCTGATGGTGGCCAACGTGGGCGACTCCCGCGCCGTGCTCTGCGGCGCCGTCGAGAGCTGCGGCGGCGTCGTCACCGAGATCCACGGAACGTCTGCACGTCCACATCCACACCCAAAACGATCCGTCGATCCACTGCTACATGCCACTGCGATTTACTATTTTAACCACACAAACGAATCGAACCGCAGGAGACGTGCCCCGCGTGGAAGCTCAGCTGGCGATGTCGCGGGCGTTCGGCGACCGGGCGATCAAGGAGCACATCAGCGTGGACCCGGACGTGGCCGTCGAGGACGTCGGCGCGGACGCCGAGCTCGTGGTGCTGGGCAGCGACGGGTTGTGGAAGGTGATGTTGAACAAGGAGGCGGTGGACGTGGTCCGGGGGACCACGGACGCCCGGAAGGCGGCGGCGAGGCTCGTCGACAAGGCCGTGCGGAGGGACAGCAAGGATGACATCTCCTGCATCGTCGTGCGGCTCCAGTAGCTGGCTAGCTCGTGGATCGAATACTGAGACTTGTTAGTAGTTTAGGATCGAAGTGGCTAAGTTATTGAATTACTTAAAAGCAGAATCAGAGATCAAGATTCTATCTTTTTTTGAATTTGTTGTTGCTGAACTTTTGCTTGCTGTTTAATGGTGAAAAACTCTTCTCAATGCTGTGGTGGCTTGATCGATTGGGCTGTTCTTTAGGCAAGAGCTGAAATATTGAGTATTGAGTTCTATTCTATGTCTTACATCTAGGGTGAGTTTTTTTTTCTTATATAGAGCCACTAGCAAGGGTAACATCTTGGTGCATTCTCTGAGCTTTCAATCAAAGCTTTTAATTGCTTTTAATCAAAGCTTTTAATTGTCAAAGATAGTGACTCAATTACTTAGGTAGTTGGAGCTCACCATTAACACTAAGACCATTCACACTAGAATCGGTTTTGCAATCAGATTTAGCTACGATCACATTCACACCTAACAAGACTGAGCTGATGGTTTGTGAAACAGTTTCAGTTGATGAGCAGCTCGTCTGCTCGTGGATCAGTCTCGCTGCTGCTTCTGTAAGCGCAATCGGAAGACGGGATTAAGGTAACCGCAAACGAGCCGGGCTCTCCCCTGCTCTAGTCAGCTGCACCTGTTAGCAGCAGAGAGGGGGCGTGAAGGTAGTAGAAGGGGTTCTAGCCAAGCCGTGGAGCGCCGCTGTCGTCTCCATGTTCGCCGCCGCATCCCTCACCATGATGCCTCTTTCCGCGGGGCTCAGAGCCGCAGCCACCGTATCCGTATCGTTCGTCGGGTGCCGCCGCTTCCACCCTATCGTCTCGTCCTGCTTCACTGGCACGCGCACATCCATTCCCGACTCCCGTCTCCCTCTGCTAGCGGTGGCGCTGTTGGATGCCCTCCACCGTATGCGTGCGCACATCGCCTTGGCTTCTTGTTCGATTCGCGCGCTGTTTGCTTTGCTGGTGGTGTGCGTCCTATTATGTTACCAGTACCATAATCACTAGCTGTTGATTACATATTCAGATCGGAAGATTCTAATGTAAATTCGGTATTATTTTTATCTTGTGTAAGGATGTTGAAAATCGAAATGATGTGGTTGAAAATCAGATTTTTTTTTTTTAGATAATGGTGAAATAGCACCCGTCTTTGCTTCAATAGAAGCTATAACCCTTCTTACAAAGATTAAATACTCAGGTCCTATCCATCTTTAAAAATAAACAAAGATCTTAACTAACATATGTAAATGATAAGATTTTTAATAACAAATTCTATTTCTTAGTCTACATCCATGTTTGACGAAAATCTACGTAGTTGTTTTCTCCAACTTAATTCTCACATGCTTCTGTCGTTGTCTTCTTTATTTTTTTTCCATATCACTTTAGAAGCATAGCTAATGTATTCCCTTATAGAGTATATGTAGATAATTTTTCATTGAGTATTTATCAAAAAACAATATCATTTTTACTAAGCTAAATTACTCAACATAAAGTAGATAGGTAACGCAAATATGATTTCCTCTTTGTGTTGCTGCCAGTTAACTGCAATCAGCAGAGATGTATTTACAATATACAGTGCTGAGTGAAAATGACATATTTGAGCGTAACATGATAAGCTTTGATCGATGGGATGAGTGGTGGAGCTTAGTCGTCGTTAACCACAAATGAGTTGTATGATGATATTGTGATTTGACTTAACGGTTTAGTGCGCAGTGCGTCAGATGACTACAATAGGTTAAAAGAATAAATAATTCCACTTTCCAAAAGGTAAAGAAAAAAATCTGCTTCGGATTCAGGCATGTTGCCTAAAAACTGTTAGATATCAATTACAAAGGAGCCACAAGTAAACTAAAATTGTTCATTGCTGATGTTGTTATTACTGTGCCTGACTTGTGACTACTCAGTAACATTGCTTGCAAGGTCTAATTTTTGGTAACTTGTTAAGTTTTGCGCATATGAATCAAATTTATGTGCTATGATGATTTTTTTCATAAAACTGCATCTTAGCTGCGAAGGAAGCTGTTCAAACAGAGAAGGCACCGGCAGCACTAGGCCCTTATTCTTGGGCGAAACCTGAGGTTCAATTCCGACTTTTGTTCTGGCATCTTTGTGGTCACGGGATTATCTAAAATTCAGCTTTGAGGAGTGCTAATCCCATACTAAACATCTTAATAAACTTTTTTCATATAATTTATATAACATAATCCTCAAGATTAAGAGATAATCTAATCATAAGCTGCAGCACCCCCATGATCCGCCCCTGTTTGTGGTTTCTCTAAATTCTCTCTAGCTGCCATTTCCCTGTTTTTTAACACTTCATAAAAATAATATGAAATAAATTTTTTTTCTCAGACTGGGTCGTTTGTCTCTGAAGATGTTGAAGGGCAAACTGAGCAGGTGAAAGCTTTTCTCGAATGTTTCTTACAATTTTGAGCCATCAAAAGTTTATTGCGTAATGTCGATATAATAGTGTGCTGCAACTGGATATGTTTAAGCAAGCTTAATTTCTGATTAATTTTTCCCTTAGCCACTTTAGTGCTTTTAACAGATATTGCTACATTTTGGTGTTTTGTGTAAAGAACAAACATATTTAGCTCTCGTTATATGAAAGTGTATAAAGTCTAAATACTGAATCTCCACTAATCATATTTGTTGAGAACATACCAACCTTGACAAATTTGCATTAAGAATTTTATAGGTTATATGGTGGCCTTTTCTAAACTTATGTAAGGATAAAGAACATCAAGAAGAGGTTAAATCGGTGGAGTTATAAGACTTAATTCACTATAAACTTAAACTATGAGACTCGAACAACCACAACAAGAGTAACCTACACAATTTTAATAGGACAAAACTCCTAACAAAGCTAGTAATGAAAAAAAAGCAACAAATAAACACTAGCACAAAAGCCACCAAGAGGAATCGTAAAGCAACAAAGACTCTACTCAACGGTATGAAATACGAAAAGTAAAAGAGAGTCAAGAGAATACTCAGCGATTTTTTCTAAGGTTTTGAAAGGTAGCCTCTTTCCTCTAATTCTCGTTGAACCACTCCCGTCGGAGTTTCCTCCTGTCGTTTTCGAAACGGTGCTCTCAAAGGTATGCTTCACTCCCCTCATGCTAGAGTAGGCCTACAAAGCTTCGAGCATTCTCTTTTGGTGTCCCTTTCAAGCAGAGGACCCAAAACTTCACAAATTTGACGTCGTTTTTCACAATGCCCTCAGAAGCTCGAACACCGACTCTTAATGGGTCTAGACTACCAAGACCAAGAGTAATAGACAAAAATGACTCCTATCAAAGTCCCACAAGCTATAAAAATGTATGAACGCTTCTATCACTCTACTACTAGCACTAAAAACCTCTAATTTTGTTTTGTACTCTTTTTTTTTTGTGTCTCTTGGCCTCTCACAAATTTACTCCAGCTATAACCCTTCTTACAAAGATTAAATGCTCATGTCCTATCCATCTTTAAAAATAAGCAAAGATCTTATCTAACATATGTAAATGATAAGATTTTTAATAACAAATTCTATTTCTTAGTCTACATCCATGTTTGACGAAAATCTACGTTGTTTTCTCCAACTTAATTCTCACATGCTTCTGTCGTTGTCTTCTTTATTTTTTTCCATGTCACTTTAGAAGCATAGCTAATGTATTCCCTTATAGAGTATATGCAGATAATTTTTCATTGAGGATTTTTCAAAAAACAATATCATTTTTACTAAGCTAAATTACTCAACATAAAGTAGATAGGTAACGCAAATATGATTTCCTCTTTGTGTTGCTGCCAGTTAACTGCAATCAGCAGAGATGTATTTACAATATACAGTGCTGAGTGAAAATGACATATTTGAGCGTAACATGATAAGCTTAGATCGATGGGATGAGTGGTGGAGCTTAGTCGTCGTTAACCACAAATGAGTTGCATGATGATATTGTGGTCGCTATAGTCAATTTGACTTAACGGTTTAGTGCGCATTGCGTCAGATGACTACAATAGGTTAAAAGAATAAATAATTCCACTTTCCAAAAGGTAAAGAAAAAAATCTGCTTGGGATTCAGGCATGTTGCCTAAAAACTGTTAGATATCAATTACAAAGGAGCCACAAGTAAACTAAAATTGTTCATTGCTGATGTTGTTATTACTGTGCCTGACTTGTGACTACTCAGTAACATTGCTTGCAAGGACTAATTTTTGGTAACTTGTTAAGTTTTGCGCATATGAATCAAATTTATGTGCTATGATGATTTTTTTTCATAAAACTGCATCTTAGCTGCGAAGGAAGCTGTTCAAACAGAGAAGGCACCGGCAGCACTAGGCCCTTATTCTTGGGCGAAACCTGAGGTTCAATTCCGACTTTTGTTCTGGCATCTTTGTGATCATGGGATTATCTAAAATTCAGCTTTGAGGGGTGCTAATCCCATACTAAACATCTTAATAAACTTTTTTCATATAATTTATATAACATAATCCTCAAGATGAAGAGATAATCTAATCATAAGCTGCAGCACCCCTTGATCCGCCCCTGTTTGTGGTTTCTCTAAATTCTCTCTAGCTGCCATTTCCCTGTTTTTTAACACTTCATAAAATATATATGAAATAATTTTTTTTCTCAGACTGGGTCGTTTGTCTCTGAAGATGTTGAAGGGCAAACTGAGCAGGTGAAAGCTTTTCTCGAATGTTTCGTACAATTTTGAGCCATCAAAAGTTTATTGCGTAATGTCGATATAATAGTGTGCTGCAACTGGATATGTTTAAGCTTAATTTCTGATTAGTTTTTCCCTTAGCCACTTTAGTGCTTTTAACAGATATTGTTACATTTTGGTGTTTTGTGTAAAGAACAAACATATTTAGCTCTCGTTATATGAAAGTGTATACATCTTTTTAGAGTCTAAATACTGAATCTCCACTAATCATATTTGTTGAGAACATACCAGCCTTGACAAATTTGCATTAAGTATTTTATAGGTTATATGGTGTCCTTTTCTAAACTTATGCAAGAATAAAGGACATTAAGAAGAGATTGAATCGGTAGATTTATAAGACTTAATTCGCTACAAACTTAAACTACGAGACTCAACAACCACAACAAAAGCAACTTACATAATTTTAATAGGTCAAAACCCCTAACAAAGCTAGTAATAAAAAAAGCAACAAACAAGTAAGCCACCCAGAGGAATTGTAAAGCAACCAAAAACTCTACTCAACGATAGTAAATGCAGAAAGTAAAAAAGAGTCAAGAGAATGCTCAGCGATTTTTTTCGAGGTCTCGAGAGGTGGGCTCTTTTCTCTAATTCTCATTGAACCACTCCCGTCGGAGTCTTAGTTTCTCCTGTCGTTTCCGAAACAGTGCTCCCAAAAGTATGCTTCACTTTCCGAAGTCAAGTCACCGACGATCTGGCTGTAACACACAGTACCCTCACGGTAGAGTAGGCCTACAAAGCTCCGAGCGCTCTCTCTTGATGTCTCTTTTAAGCAGAGGACCCAAAACTTCACAAATTTGATATTGTTTTTCACAATTTTCTTGAAAGCTCGAACACCGACTCTTAACGGTCTAGACTGCCAAGACCAAGAGTAATAGACAAAAATGACTCCTATCAAAATCCCACAAGCTATAAAGTGTATGAATGCTCCTATTACTCTCATAAATTTACTCCAGCAATTTAGATCTCAGGCACATGACAAAACGTTCTCCTCCCCGGTTTAAACAGGCTACAAGTCTAGAAATAACCGTTAGAACGTGATATTATAAAGTTGATTGCTTTTGCCCGTCACTGGACTCTCACCAGACTGTAACACTTCGTGTTTTAATAAAGAAGCGAGTGTCCGAATGCAAATGCAAATTATGGGAACCGAGCTCAAAAACAATTAAAACGATTCACGTGAATTTTCAAATTTCAAATTTGAATTTAAATTTCAAATACAAGTTAAAAATTTTAAAAGCAATATTGTGAAATAAAATTCTTGTATTATAAATATTGCAAGGAATTTAATTTTAGGAATTTTTGTGAAATTTTATTCAAAAGGCAAAAGGGCCAAATGAATTTTTCTCTTTTAAGTGATTACCTGCTTTCAAAATTTTATAGAATAAAATTTATTTGGAATTTGAACTTATCCCCAAAACAAAAGTTGTTCCTTTTGAAGTTTTCTACCCCCCTGCATAGTTTCATTTTTACCAGAGCTCGAGAAGTATTGTTTTCGGATCAAAACAGAATGCTGCGCAGAAAATCGCGAAAATCAAAAATTGGATAAGACTGCGGACCCCGCCTGTCAGCCTCACTGGCCGCCCTTCGTCTACCTCCGGCTGCCAGCGCACATCCAGCTGCCGCTGCGCCGTCGGAGCTCCTGCTGCATGCGCGCCGCGTGCCTCGACTCACACCTCGCGCGGGACACATCTCCGACCCCGTGTCCCCGACCTCCCGACCGCATTGCTCTCTCTTCCCCATTCGTTTTCCCCACCGAAGCTGGCCATCACCTCCGTCTATTGCTTGCCGCCGTGGAGACCCCATCCCGAGCAGCCTCCAGCTCCTCGCGAGCAACTGCGCTGGCCCTGCTCAAGGTCTCTCGCACACCGGCTTCCCACATAACCCTCTAGATCGAGCAAATTCCGAAGTTTCCCCAAAAACAAAAGCTTCAGAACAACGGCCGATCTCCTCCAAAAATCCGGCCGCTACCGGTGAAGGTTCTTCCATCTCCCTTCAGATTAATTTGGTTCGGGCCCTAGTGTGTCCTCCGGCGCTTTGAATCGAACTCTCGTTCCCAGTTTCGCAGGAGATTGGAGGCCGGTCGCCGGCAACCGTCTGAACCGGCCATTCCCCACCGTCGAGCCCCCTCCTCCAGGCCTCGGTGACGACGTTTTCTTCCACGCCGGTCTTCCCCGCACTTCGATGAAGCTATAGAAGCAAGCCTCTCGGAGTTTCGTCGACCGTAGAGCCGTCACGGGCTCACCGAACTTCGTCTCCAGCCGCCATTTGCCGCCGGTCGGTTTCTGGTGAGGCCCCATCCCGAAAACCACGTCACGGCACTCCCCATGTCGCGGTGATCATTTTAGTGTGGTCCGTTCGTCCCTTTTTGCCGCCGGCTAGCAAGTCCGACGAGCTCACCGGCGCCGGTCGCCTGCGCCGTGGCCGTGGCCGTCGCCTGGGCAGGAGCCAAATTCCGTGCGGCGCGTCCCAGATCCCGTGCGGCGCGTTCCCGTGTTCCATCGTGTGGCCTCTTCTAGTGGGCCGGATAGCCGGCGCGGCCCAACACTGTGCGGACGGCTCATTTGGACTGGAAAAGATTTTTCTTTTGCAAATTAATTTATTTAATTGTCCAGAAAATGGTTTCAAACTTCTAAAATTAGTAGAAAATTCATTATAATTCAAAAAATTATGAAATAAATTTTGTTAGGATCGTCTTATCTAGAACTATATTCTGAAGCTAACAAGTTTTCATTTTAAGCATGAAAATAATTTATTTAAATCAGATCACAAAATAATTCATTAATGCATTATAATTTTTCCTCGGCATTATTAAATTTGGAAAAAATTTACTTTTCTGATTATTTAGTCCAGCTTACTTGTTCTGCAAAGTTTCATATTTATTTTCAATAAAAATATTTTATAAATGTTATATTGTGTGAAAATGGTGTTTAATTCATTATAAATTCAGTTGATTTCAATAAATTCTGAAAATTTGTCAAAAATTAGTTATAATCTCTCTATTAATTTTGAAAAGCTCAAATCATACATTACTTTTATGAAAACTATTTTAAATGGATTTTATAACTAAAATGTCTGGTTAGTTTTAATTTTCAAAAGACTATCATCGCACATGTGATTTAAATTCAAAACTTTGACTTTTGCAAATTAGCTTAATTCAATTCTTTGCATATCATTTCATGTCTAGGACCCGAAGTTGCCAAGGAAGAGTTCGACGACGTTCCGTTCGTCGAGGAAACTAACTTTAAGCAAAACCCAGACAAGCCTCGGTGCATTAACTCTGTTTTAACTGTTTTATATTTTATCACTATATATATATATATAAGAATTTTGTACTGTGCATTAAGTTTTTAAGAATTGATTGAAAACATAGCTTGCATGATAGCACCTTTCCTTGGTTAATAGTATTGGGTCTGATACCTCGATGTAAAGCTAGGATTATTACTGTAGTTATGGTAGAAGTTGAGTGATTGACCATTCACTCGCGAGCTATAGGTGGGTTACCTTGAGTTTGAGAGTATGACAGAAAATAATGAGCATGGCTTAGTGTATCACAAAAATGATAAGCTGAGACCGGACAGGGAAGTAGGTTGTAACACGGCATATGTCCATTGCGGATGCATGACTAATGTGTTGTAGCCCAGTCTGTGTCAGTTAAGGACTGTACCGTTGTCGGTCCTATTGAGCAAGTTTGAACAGTACTGATTATATACTGGCTATATGGGCCCCAGGAAACTGATGTAGCCCAATATGCGTAGTGTCTAGACATAACCGAACCTCTCTTCTGAAGATGAATAATAAGGGAGAGCTTTGGGGCTAACCATGGATAGACCCGGTGAGGTTATCGCATGCGAGACCACTGCTCGAGAGAGGTGAGCATCGGACCGGTACTATGTATCATTGACGCGAAAGGTTGTCGCGTACGACTTCCTAGAAGGGTATACGTGTCGTGTAATCAGGTTTCTCCAGCTGGATATAAATGGATTCGAATCGCTGCCCCTCGCAGTAACGAGTACCACTTGTTTCAGTGCGCCACATCGTAGTTAAAAAGTGAAATATCAGTGAAAGGAGAAAGTATTCTGGCTTGGCATTGTTACTAATAATTGTGTGGTAACCATGATTATAGTAGTTGATAGTGCAAACTAAATTTATTTATTTTTTCTTACAACTAATTTACTGCTAAAACTTGAAAGTAAAGATCCACTGTTAGCGCTGATTTTACAAACAACTATCCCATGCGAGTCGACCTTGTCATATCTTTGGAGTCGGCTGTAGTTAGCCATGTCGACGGGTAAGACTTGCTGAGTATTCGAATGCTCAGGGCGTGGCTCTTTGTGGTTTTGTTTTGCAGGTGGCCTCTCTTTCCCTCCTTTGAACCAACCGACAGGAGCAACCCCGAAGGTGGCTATGTCCGTTGAGAGCCTTGCTCGCCGCGCTGAGCTTCTTGTGTGTCGCTAGAAGATGCATCGTATGGGCTCGATGTCATCTTGTGCCTAGTACTTAGGAGATCCTAGTAGTCCTTAAATAAGGTGAACGTTTCCGCGCTTATAAAAACTCTGATTTGTAACTTAGACAACCGGTTGTATTATATTTTATCATACTTGAGTTGTACAGTTGGTCTTCGCTTTGTCGAGTGATACCCGATAAGATTCTGTGGTCGATAGATCGTCTTTTTCGAGGGACGGTCTGTCACACAGACTGTCCTGCGTACTACCGGAATGTTCGATGACATTGTCTTCTTGCAGATCAGAAAAACACTCTCTCTGGAATCTCTGCTATATGACACCAAACTGTACAGTGTATATCTTCACCGGACTGTCCGATGACTCTCACTTTTGAACTTTCAGAGACACCTCTTCTAAATTTCGTCTTCTGGTTCACCAGACTGTTAAATCCCTTATTCGAAGCTAGATCTGACGAATTTTTTGAGATCCTCAATCCCATCTTTCGTGCAATTAACTATGGTATCCGTTATTCACTTAGCTCAAATTTAAACTAAAGCTGTTGGATAAAGTGATTAAAATAAATCTCGAAATTTTTTTTATCCAGCCTCTAAAGGTACTTTTTGGGGTGATTTTTTTTAGAGAATGATTGGAAGTTCTCTAATACTATACTTCATCTATTTTTTAATTGATGTCATCGTTGACTTTTAAATTTAACTCTGACTATTCATTTTATTTAATTTTTTTTAATAAATTTCATATATTTGATATAATTTGATTTATTATTAAAGTCATTTGAACACAACTTAAAATTTTACATATTCGAGCAAATTTTTTGAATAAGACGAATGATAAAAATTGAATTTAAAAGTTAAAGGCGACATCAATTAAAACTCTTAACAATGGTAAATATGATTTCTAAAAGTAAAAAAAAACAACAACAATTAGAATGTACGGATGGAGTATTTACGAGTTCAACCGCAACTATAACAGACTGAAACCAACACTCCACCCACAATTTTCTGCAAACACCAAGTGACCATCTCTCTCCGCCGCTGATCTGCGATTCCCAGCCAGCCACCGGCTGCCACCCTCGCCGCTCACGGCCCGCGTCTGCTACGCGCTGGTCAACCTCCCAGGGGGAGAGAACCGGCAACGTCCAGGGGCGCCGGGCGCCGCTCCCCGGTCCGCATCGGGCGCTGACCTGTCCCGACCCGAGCCGGTGAGCGCTGCTCGCTGCAGATGTGCCGTGCCGCGGAGCTGACCCCCACCGATCACTCTGGTGCTCGCTGCCCCTCTCCCTTCGCTGTAATTTCACACGTCTTTAAATTTAGTAATTTATCTGATGCAGCCTAGAATATGGAGCACTGATACGATATTCGGGCTTTGATTTTGTAAGTGACGAATGTGTAGTGAGCAGGCGAGGGATGAGTGCCATTTTCTCACCGAGTAACGCAATTTTTTTAATAGTTCTGTAATCAGACGGGAAACTTACTGTCCATTGCTTCTAATCTGAATACCGAAGAGAAAAATTTGACGCTCCACTCTCTTCCTTGAAGTAAATTTCCCCTTTTCATTTTGCGAAATTTGACTAGTGTATTGTGTTGCTATACGTATCTTTATTTGTTTTAATCGTTTCTATATAGGAGTACATTAGTTACTACTAGTACTTCGTTATCTGATTTGACTGGACTGAAGTTACAAGTTACTTGTCTTCGTAATTGACGTATCGCATCCTTGCACTTTTTAGGAACACGCCAGCATAAGGTAATGCTCATCACAGGCAGTTGCAGCAAGCTACAGCTCGTGCGGAATGCTATCGCCTGCACGCTTCTCCTCTCTCTGGCCTTCCTCGTTTCTGATTTACCACTCAGGATCTTTGAGCCCAAGAAGCCTTTCAACTCCATAGTTTCTGCTAGGTCATTGCTTGAGATCAGCCCCAGTTCAGACCCTCGTACGGAGTAAGTTCAGATTTGGTTTGGTTTCTGTTCGAATCGACCACAATCCATCCATTGAGCTTGTCACTAACCTGGGTGCAGGGCAGAAATTGAACAAAAGGTGGAAGAAAGCAGTGGAAGCATTCTCAACATGACTTCAAATGTAACACAGGGGTGGAGCATCGTGAAGGAAGAATTGACATTTCCTGTTGCGAGTGTACCTTTCAATAGCTGTCATGCTTCCACTATTGTACAGGTATATGGCCTTTCAATACAAAAGCATTTTAAAGAGGAAAAAGAAACGGGTTCTTTACAAATGAACTTTGACTTTACAGATTGAGGAAGACAATTTTTTGGTTGCATATTTTGGTGGATCCATGGAGGGTGCTCCAGATGTCAAAATCTGGTTGCAGAGATACAGTGTAGGTTCAGTCTATGCAATGTATCATTTTTATCTTTTTGGGTGGGGGTTATTTAAGAACAGTTATCAAGAGGAACCTTACTTTGTCAGGATGGTCGTTGGCATCGTCCAGAAGTGGCTGATGAACAGGATGGAGTGCCCATGTGGAATCCCGTTCTGTTCCAGCTTCCCTCTAGGGAGCTGCTTCTCTTCTACAAAATCGGCCAAGAAGTCCAGAAGTAAGACCCTTATTAGTTTATCAATAATCTATTATGGTCATCCTAGCTTTAATTCTAATACAAATGGCACAAAACTGACGTACAATAATGTAATAATCTGATTCTAAACATAATTCATGCAGGTGGAGTGGTGCCATGAAAAGATCATTTGATGGTGGCATAACCTGGTCAGAGCGAGAGCAGCTTCCTCCTGGCATCCTTGGTCCTATTAAGAACAAGGCATGTCTAAATTCATGCTCTTTTGCTTTTCCTCACATATTAGCTTTTCAATTTTCCTATAACATATCCAGTTAGGATAGTTATCACCGATCATCAACAAGATAGCAGTATCCTGCTGGTCCTTTCATTTTGATGTACTATGGTTTTCTGCAGAAATATACTGAATTGATTCCTAATTCAAGCATCTCCAGTGCAGCCTTTCTTGCTTGAAGACGGTCGCCTTCTATGCGGGTCCTCAGTTGAGAGCTGGAACTCCTGGGGTGCATGGCTTGAGGTAGCCATATGTTTCATTATTTGAGAAACAATGTAAAGAAACATTAACTATATGCATCTATTATTATAAGAAACATTAACTATATGCATCTATTGTTATATACTTTTCATCACCAAGGTTACAAAAGATGCTGGGCGGACATGGCGGAAGTATGGCCCTATATATATAGAAGGTGAAACTCTAGGAGTGATTCAGCCAGTTCCCTACCAGACCGCCAGTGGGACCATTAGAATGTTGCTGCGATCATTTGAGACAATCGGCCGTGTCTCTATTGCTGATTCTATTGATGAAGGTGTGACATGGAGTTATGTTCGTGAAACCGAGCTTCCAAACCCTAATTCTGGTGAGAAAATTAGCTTCCTGCCCATTTCAGTACCCTTCTATATTAACGGTTCAGCGCTCTGTTGACAACATATCTGGAGAGGTGACAGAGACATGAATTCCCAAAGAGTATTTGCTGGCTGCCTTCAAATACTGGAATTTGCACCTGCAGGTATTGATGGAGTTAAGATGAAAGATGGAAGAATATTGCTGGCCTACAATACCTTCTCCAGAGAAACACTCAAACTTGCTGTCTCCTCGAACGATGGTGATTCGTGGGATGAAGTAATGACATTGGAGGATACCAATGGTATGGAATTTTCATATCCTGCTGTGATTCAGACACTGGATGAGCTCATACATATTACATATACATACAATCGAACACAGGTTAAGGTAAGTAATCTGATGTATTACAAAAAAAACTGAAACAGTTTCCTTTCCAGCAACAACAGTAGTCTGTCAATCACAATAGTAGTCTGTAAATCAGTGCAGTTTCTAAAGATTATTTTTGGATGCTATGCAGCATGTTGTTGTTCAACCTAGTGCAATGGTGAAGTTGTGAGTCTGCAGTTACTGAAGCATTATTGCTGACGTTGTCATGGCACTTCCTTTTATCTTTACATATTTAGTGTGACAATTGTGTCATATAGGCTAGTCTGTGTTCTACTCCTACTTCTCTGCTCAGTTGATGTCAAAGCAAGTACTCTGATTTTGGCTGCCTGGGGTCACAATCTCTTTCTGAAGTGGACATTTGATCTGTCTACTCTGAGCTGAAATCTGATGCCAGGATTTTTTTTTTTTTATTGTGAGACCATACTCATTTAAGTTCATCTGTACACTGGTCTCACTTTCCCCAAGGAAACTGGAGAAACGGAAGGGAAAAGACATGTTGACTTCGATAGACTGGGTAACTCTATCTGAATAAGAGCCTTTGCTGGGAATGAACTGAATAACTGTAAAACGGATGAGCAATTGTGAAGGATGATACAGTGCAGATTGTGAACAATTTCCAAATGGAGGTGATTTGATATACTCTCAGAAGGCTCAAGGCTCAGACCATATCTAATACAAATTTTATGAAATTTTACGGATTACTCACAAAATTTATAATAGATACAGACTCGTGAGGCAAGCCACTTTCATCCCTACAAACATTCCTAAGTCTGAAAGAGCTGCATTTCGTTTCTTTCTATGAAACTATGGAAGGGCTTGGATTGGGCAAGAACTTTCCTCCTCCACGGCGCCAACAGCCCCATGAAGACTCCCCAATCAAAAGCAGTTAATAGGCCAGCATGGGAGAGTCCATGGGCTGGAAACTTTCTGCAAATGGCCCGAGCATATGGACGCAAAGATGCATTTGCATTTCTGGACAGGATAACCGAATAAACATCACTGTACATCTACAGGCGATCAATTTAGGCTCCGTTTGGAACGTGAGAATTCTTTTGTTCCTACATTTTTTTTACATTTTTTCCTATGAAATTTTTGTAAAATTTATTTGTTACAAACAGAGCTTTAGTCGACTATGATAATACCCTTTGATTTGTCATCTTATTTCGTTCTAGCTTCTATCCCCCTACCGTGTATTCGTAAAAACAACACGCGACAAGTATAAGCGACAAGTATAAAAGGCCGTATGAAACTTCCTAGCAATGCTAATGATAATGAAATTTTGACATCTTAATGACATGTGAGAAGTACTACTAGTGGTGATTATTACTCTCTTGGTCCAAAATAATGTTGTTTTTGACATCATGTTTGGTCTTTTATCTTATTTAATCCTCTGTCCACTTTTATTTACTACATAATTTTAGATTCAAATTTTAGTTTTCAATATTTACCATTTCAACTTCTTAATACATTTTTCTCAACTTTCTTTGTATCTCATCTCTCCTTATTTTCTATGCATCGTACCTTTTCATTTTTTCTTAATTCATGTGCCAGATACAAATAAAAGTGAACACACAAAGAAATCATCAACAGTTTTGGCAAATCCGAATGGAAACTACATGAAACAAAGGATTAGTCGTGCATGTCGTATCCAAAAATTAGCGATGTTACTCTCTCTGTTCCAAAATATAATTATTTTTAAATTTAGTCAAAGATAAATTTTTATTACTTTAACCACTAATAATATATAATTAATAATATTTTTTATACAAAAAATATATTTTTTGAATTCATCATCAAATAAGCTTTTATAAATATATGTTTTTATTCTAGAAATTATGTAGTTTTTTTAAGATATTGTTAGTAAAAGTTAAAAATATTTGACTTTATCTAATTTTAAAAATACTTATATTTTAAAATAAAGGTAGCATCTCGTAGCAGAGATTTGCAAACAGAATTCTAATTCTGTCGCCCGCGTGATTTAACAGGTCAGATACCCTACGAGAATGCAAATCGAACCTGCGTTCTCCGGCCAGAGGACCAGAACACTACGAAGGACACGACGACGCGTACGCACGGCTAGCGGACGAAACAGGTCACTGTTGAGTGTTGATCGCTCGTTTCCAACGATGGCGGGGCACGCCGGAGCGGGAGCAAGCACTGTAGGAGTACGTGCCGACGCAGTACGCACCGCCCCCGGGCACGTCCCCGTCCGCGAAAAGCGGGAGGGCCCTCCGGCCCTGACGCCGCCAGTGGTCCGGTCAGCCGGCCGCCGTCTAGCTAGCTTGGCACGGCGTCGGCCGGTTGCCGGCCAATGGCGCAGCGACTTGTGCACCCGCGGCCGTGGCTCCACGCCAAGGCGCTGTCGAGTGTCGACTTTGGCGGCTTCCTTCCGGGCACCAGTGGCGTGGCGCGAGCAGGGGACAGGGGGACCCGAGAAAGCTACACCGACGGACGCAATGCAGATGCAGCACCGATCGAGTGGCTCTGTTTCCTTCGCTCCAGTAGAACAGAAAACTTGTGCTTGATTCCACGGGACGGGACCAGTGCATGCCCGGTGGAGGCTACCGGAGCCCGGTTGCTGTTTGTCGCCGGAGCAAACGGCCAAACCGCAGCGCTCACGTCGCGCAGGGTGGGACAGAGCGGTGAGCTCCGAGTGGATGGTTCCGGCCTCCGGGTCACCGGTGTACTATCGCTTGAGTGTGCCCGAGCCCGGAGCCTTGCACAGTTGCACTTGCACCCGCTAGCCGTGCCTAACGACTCGTGCCTGCGCATTCGCGCCACCCAAGGGTGTCTCAGTTCTCAACTGTCCCCAGACATTCTTTTAGCTCAAGAATTTTGAAATTCTTGCTGATTCTCACATGAATGTTGCAAATTTGTTTCCAGTCTAAATGAGAAAATTACTATTCTTTTTCGCAGTTGATGGGTACACACATATATGAACTTGTTTATTGCATTGCTTTGTTAAATTGTTGGTTATTTCTAGGAATCATGGCAAACCCGCCCATGGAGGAGGAACCATGCAGTCGCTACCGTGAATTCGTGGTAGACTGGTAGCGACTGCACAGGGTATCTATCGTTGACAAGGATGGCTGGCTGTTATGCAGAGTCATCACAAAAATGCCATGTTGGTTAAAAATATACTATTAGAATTATTGTTCTAACGATACTCATGGAACCCCTCTATTAGATGGGGAAAACTAATTAATGAACTTGATCGTCTATTTAATTAGAAAAGGTATATATGAAGTATGAAGCGAACAGTGTGCATTCCCAACCAAACAAAAATGAGAGATTGTTCAACCCGTGAACATACACCACGCGTTCCTTCCTCAAGGAGTAGAACTACAATTGCTCATCGCAATCCGCTTCCAATTGTTTCCGCGACACAAAAGGCAATCAATCAAACCACGTTACAAAAATTTCATCCAGAAAATCGAAGTGAATCCATCAGCAGCTACAGTACGTTTACAGTTGGTCAGCCGTCGAAGCCGGTGCGGCTCCAGACGGCGTCGCGCACGCGCGACATGTCCCGGCCCTTGAGCGTCCGTCCTGCGCCCTCCACCACCGACGCCTGCGCCTGCCGCTGCGCCAAGTAAACGTGCGGCGGCACCCACCCTCCGCCGACGCCCTTCGCATCCTCCTCCACCTCCTCCCGCTGCTGGTGGTGCGCCTGGTCCAGGAACAGAGCCTCGCCCGGCGCCGACGCGGCCACCTGACTCCCGTCCCCGAACTCCCGGCTTAGCCCGCCCACCGCGCGCCGTGGCGCCCGCCCGACTTGTATATCCTCGTCCCGGCACGCTTCTTTGGGTGCAGGACCACCGGGCTCCGAGGACCATACGCCGGCCTCCGCCAGGTCGTCGTCGTAGCCTCCGCTGCCGGGGAACACGGCCGAGCAGCCGCGCGGGAACCACAGGAACCGCTCGGCGGCCGTGAACGGCGGCCGACGCGGCTTGGCCATCGGCGGGAGAGGACGAACGTCGAGGAGAGGAGAGACCGGCGTCGTTAGACGAGAAGTGGGATGGAATTACAAGGTCCGGCCGCAGCCCGGCGGAGCGCAGAGCCGGGGTTGTAGAGGCGACCGCTGGTTTACGGACGCGTCTCCTAGCGGATGACGAGTTGACGACACTGCATGATGCCGCTGCAGCTACTCTACGTTACACTATACGCGTACGACGACGACCGCCACGTGAGCACGTTAAGGGCTGCAGATACGCGTTTCTTCTACTAGTACTCCCGTACATCTAATCCACCTTAGCATTCTAGGTTCATTGCACCTGGACGAATTCTGCTACTCTGTTTGCACTGTTTCCGCAGTGTAGGATTCTTTTCATTTTGAAGTGTTCAGCTGATCGACATGGGCCAGAGACTTCTCTTTTCTCATCATAGTCCGTCTATTTGTTTAATTTTGATAGTTTAAAACATGGAGATAAATAATTAAAGATATCAAAATAATAAACTCGATAAAAAAATATGAGTGAGATACTAATTTTTAAAAGTGAGTGATTAAAATTAATTAAGAAAAAAAAACATCTCTCGTACCTTTCAAATACTGTAACAACTTTATTTCATCAGAAGAAGAAATGAAAGTTGAAATTTCCAACCAGGGTCCAGGTACTCTACGTGTCAGTTCGAAGTTTTATCGATCCCAATTTGGCCCCAAGCGTTCTGCCCGTGTCTGGGTCATTTTCTCCCCGGGTGCTGGGACCAATCAATAAAGGAGGCCGGGCCGTTTTTCTTCATCCCAATTCAGTTCAGTCCGTCCATCAGGCCCAGATGCTTTCCTGTTGGTCTAATCACTTCCTCTCTTGCCAACTGGCAACTAGTATTGTTGATACTCAAAAATCACAGAACCATCGAAGTATCTGGCACATTGTCGAAGTATCCGGTGAGCCCTTTCAGATTTAGACATTTAACCCATTGGAGTATCTGACACGCTATCAGAGAGTCAGGTAGGCCCTTTCAGGTTTAGCCACTTGACCATCGAAGTATTCAATACTTTGCCGAAGGGTCCGTAGGCTCTCTCGGGTTCTTAAAATTGCACGACAGAATCTCCGGCGTCTACCCAAAGACTTCGGTCACCAGATTGTCCGACACTTTATCAGAGACTCCGGTAATACTGATTTAGTAAAGTTTTTAGCAGATTGATTTTAATTTCTTTCCTAACTCGTGGGATTAGTTGCTCTGCGAGATAAAACCATTCCATCTCTATAAAGCAGAGGCCCATAGCCAGTTGAGAATCATCTCAATTGAACTTATAATTTGCCTTTACATTTCATTCTTCTTCAAACCCTAATCTCTTTACTTGACCTTTCGTGTTGTTCTTCCTTCGTTTCAGTGACATTTGAAGATGATCCGGGTTGCCTGACCAAGCCCGGATCACCCATAAGACGATCCTCCTCTGACGAGGTCCCTCTCGAGACGGGGTTGTCTAGCTGCTATCCAAACCTGACGTTAAAGAGACGTCGGCGTTCTTACATACGGACGTGCGAGCAGTGTGTTGGCCCGAACCCGATTTCGACATCCACACACTTTTTAGCGACTCAGCTGGGGAACGAGTAATTCTAGTTGCACAAACTAAATCGTCATTTTTCACCATGAACTCCGAGATCTACACGGTGAACATCGTCATGCCATTCTAAAAGAAGTTGTCCGAAGAGGCACGCAAAGCGTTTCTAGAGCAGCGGAAGGCTTCTAAGGAGGCACGCAAGGTGCGGGAAGAGCGAGAACTGCAGTAGTACTTGGCGTGCTTTAAGAAGGATCGCCGAGGCTCCATTTTTCAAGTGAAAGAGTCCGTTCTTCTGACCGTCGTCGATGACACGGTTATGGGTGCTGCCAATGTAAGGACATCTTCACACCCTCCCGTTACTTTTGAAGACCTTTTGTATTATTTTGCTGATATAAAAAAGATTTTGACAAACGATATGCAATACATGATCCAAGAAAACTTGTCCAAGTCTAAAAATACTAGTATTGCATCGTTTTCTCATGTTGCACATGTAGACCTTACTACTAGTACATCGGCGCCCACTACGCCTAACGTAGAACAACCTCTGTATTGCATGCCATTGAACTCGTTTAGTGGAAAAACTAGTTTTTTGTCTCACGTGCAAACTAACACGTTGGTAGTGTCTCCCGCTAGCGTAGAGCCAATCACTAGCATCTCCAATCCGGCCACGAGACGATTGAATAAATTGGCTAATTTTGTTCTTCTTTACCATACTGTCGCATATAGCACACCGCCTATCCCACTAAGCGGTACAGAAATCCCTCATGACCCTGTCCCTAATGAGTTATTTAGTGCCATGAAGACGAGCATACACCCTCCACCATCGAGCACATCTACTAGGCCACCTATTGTCAACATAGAGGAGTGTATGACGCGCATTAAGGAGGACTTAAACAAACAATTCCGTGAGACGCTAGAGATAGACCACAAGGGAAGAGATCGGATATACCAAAAACCGTACCCTCACATATTTTAATTCGGTCCCATATCTCGTTGGATAGCGTGTTCTTGACTTCGTCAAATTCAATGACGAAGTTAGCAAAACCACTTAGGAGCACATTAATCAATATGTGGCGCAACTAGGAGAAGCGGATTTTAGTGAGACCTTGAAAGTACATTTGTTATCTTTATCACTAACAGGAACCGTATTCTCTTAGTTTTCATCATTGTCCTCGGGGTCTATATATACACATGGGAGTTTTTAGAGCGCAAATTTTATGATCACTTTTATTTCAGGGACAACGAATTAAAGTTGTCACATTTGATATCGGTTCGGCAAGGAAAAAATGAACTCGTTGCTGATTATCTTCAACGGTTTAGAGATGTTAAAAACATATGCTTTAATTTAACAATTTCTAAAAAAGACTTAACTAACCTAGCTTTTAGTGGTTTACGGTCGCATCTTTGAGAGAAGTTGGAGGGGTATGATTTTTTTACACTCACTCACCTTCAATAAAGGGCTTCGGCTCAAAAAAGCCTAAGTAAAGAAATAAAACATGATTATAAGACCCGTCACAGCGTGCACGTCGCGGAGTATGATTCGGATAGCTCCGATGATGATTCCAATGACATTTTGGCTGTCGATTCATCTGGCCATCCAAGGTCAAATTGTTTGCTTGTGATTCACTCAAACTGATTCATAAGAATCGAAAAGACGATGTGAAATACATCTTTGATGTAGCGGATGAGATTAAGCGTAGAGCATATTGTAAATAGCATAACTCTTATTCTTATGCTACTAACGACTGTAATATTTTTCATCGACATGTCCAATCGACCCTTAATGAGGAACGATTGAGTCTTAAAGAGATGTAGATCGATAAGCACCCATTCCCTATGAACACTCTAAAGCTCAACCCCAAGGTGTTGATTCGGCCTCATCAAGCTGATATAACCAAGGGAAAGAACGTGATCATCGAGGAGGAGATGCCTATTTCTCCAAGTGAGAAAGGTGCCTCTAGGAAGGTGGTGCTCGAGAAGTCTCTGATGGTCAAGAGTCTCAAAGTCACCATCCCAGGCTCTAGACCCGAGGGCAAGTTACACAGCCCAAAATGATAAAATCAAAGAATCCAGAGATCGGCAAGTGGAAGATAAACTAAGGTAAAGCCACAGATCAAACGATGGGCCCAAAAGAGCCTTCGACCGTCTAATGACTAAGTACAATAATCAAAAGACCGATTTGAATAATCGGTCTATCAAGCGACCAAGATCACCACTTAAAGGAGACAACCCATCTAGAAAGGAGACGAGACCAACCGTGAATGTGCACGGACCCTCCTCTTTTTCCTCCACAAGGGTTCGGAGTGCCGCCGCCGTGGTTCTATCCTATGCCTTGCCCACCGTTTCCGGTGTGGCATCCATACATGAGGCCATGGATGTCCGTTCTACCGATGCCCGTTCCACCGATGACATACCCGCTATTTCATTCGGGGTGGAACGGATCGAGAAGAGATGTCTTCACAAGGCTCTCGAACCATATTCTGAATCGAATGGAGTCTCAACCGATCAAGGTTCTAGGAGGAGGCTCCACCGCCACGCCTGAGCAAGAATGGCGCTCGAAGCAAGGTAACGAACCTACCCTTTCTACTTTTGTTCATCAAGAGAGTGCATCAGGGCTGTCGTGAAAATCGGCACAACCGATGTCAAAATCGAGGGAGTCTTCACCGGACCGATCACTTTAGATGATCCGGTCGAAAAGGCTTCCCATGATCATGAAGTTAGTAGCAGTAAAAGCTCCTCCAAGTACATACAACCGAGATTGTATCCGCCTGGCTTGACCCACACTCAAAAGAGGAAGCTCCAAAGGTTGCGTCTCTAAAAGATGCGAGAGGAAGAGGCGGAGAAGAGGGACGAGGTCTTCAACGAGATCAAGCCGATGCTCACTCAAAATAAGCAATGGAGAGTAAATGAGCCCGAGGTTCCTACTCCAACGGTGACGAAGGAAGCGGTGGCTACTCCGAAACCACTAAGTTTGGCCGACGCCATCTTGTGAGAGGACTCTACAGCGCCTTCGCCCATGGGAGACGTCGACATGTCCGAGTTCGACGACAATGACCTCTTGAACTACGAGCTTACACCGCCTCATGAAGTTAGGTAAGGCCGATGACGAGCTCATCCGAACCAACATGACTTTGAACGGTGCGGGAGGAAGAGACCCTATTGAGGCTAAGGGGGTCGCTCTTATAGAGCTCACCGTTGGGAGCAAGGCCATAGCTACCGCTTTCTTTGTTGCTGATGTGCGCGATAGTTATAGCTTGATCTTAAGATGTGATTAGATTCATGCCAATAGATGTGTCCCCTCTACATTGTATCAATTTTTGATACAATGGGTCGGTGATGATGTAGAGGTTGTTCGTGCGGACACGTCGATTTGTGTTGCCATAGCCGAATCATTTTCTTTGCCGCATGACACCGTCAAATGCTTAACTGATTAGACTTGACGGATTATTATTTTTTTAGTGTGACTAAAGATGGTTTTGTACCCATCAATGTAAAGCCGATGGAAAAATGGCTCAACCACATAATGTGATTTAATGGAGTCTAATCTTGATTGGTTGCAAAAGGGAGTGGAACACTATCGGTCCAACAGTAAGGATATGTGCGAAGAAATAGAGGAAATAGAGGACATGGATAAGTTAGGACAAGAATTCGCATCTACTGATCCTCTTAAGGAGGTGAACCTTGGCAGCGATGATAACCCGAGGCCAGCTTATATAAACAAAAATCTGAAAGCTGATTATAAAGTACAGCTAATCGGCTTACTAAAAGAATATATGGACTGTTTTACATGGTCTTATAATGAAATGTTCGGGTTGAGCCGCGAGTTAGTTGAGCATTAGCTTCCAATAAAATCTGGTTTTAGACTCTTTAAGCAACTGATGAGAAGATTCAACCCGAATATGCATGATCGGATTAAAGAGAAAATTAACCGATTACTTGATACGAAATTTATAAAACCTTGCAAGTATGCGAAGTGCATATCCAACATTGTGCCGGTGAAAGAAAAACACCGGTAAGATTAGAGTTTGCATTGATTTCAGAAATTTGAATAGAGCCACTACTAAAGATGAGTATTCTTTGCCCATAGCTGATATGTTGATTAATGATGCTTCCGGCTATAGAGTCATTAGTTTTCTTATGGTAATGCGAGATACAACTAAATCTTTATGGCCGAAGAGGATATGTCAAAAACTGCTTTTAAATGTCTTGATTTTGTGGATTGTTGGGGTGTGTTGTCATGACTTTTGGGTTAAAGAATACGGGTGCCACATATCAAAGAGCCATGAATTTTATCTTTTATGATTTGCTTGGTGTCATCATAGAAGTTTACATAGATGATGTGGTGATCAAATCGATTACTTTGGATTCTCACTTGACCGATTTGCAACTCGCTTTGGACCGAATGCGTCGTTTCGGTTTGAAAATGAATACACTCAAATGTGCTTTTGGTGTATCGACCGAAAAGTTTTTAGACTTTATAATTCATAAAAAAGGCATAGAGGTAGATACTAAAAAGATAGAAGAAATTAAGAATGTGCAAGCGTCTACATGTAAGAGAGAGTTATAAAGCTTCTTAAGAAAAGTGAATTACTTGAGCGGTTCATATCTAACTTGTCGGAAAAGATTAACTCATTCACTCCTATTCTTCGGCTAAAGAATGAAGCCGAATTTACTTTGAGGGCAAAACAGAAAGAAGCTTTTAAGAAGATCAAAGAATACTTCTTCGCCGTCGGTTCTTAGGTCGCCTAAGGGAGGAGTCTCTTTTCGTCTGTACATAGCGGCGGAAGATAATGTGGTTTGTGCTGTTTTGACACAAGAAGCCAAAGAATAGGAGTACGTGATCACATATGTAAGCTGACAGTTGATGGATGCGGAAACAAGGTACACTCTCATCGAAAAACTATGTTTTTCCTTATATCATGCTTGCTCCAATTTGAGATATTATTTGCTATCTAGCACTTGTGTGGTTGCTTGTCAAATCGATGTTATTAAGCATACGTTGCATAGGTCGATTTCTAGTGGTAGGCTTGGTAAATGGGATTATGCATTGATTAAATATGATTTGCCTTATGAATCGTTGAAATCTATGAAAGGCCAGATTGTTGCTAATTTTATTGTTGAATGTCGGATTGATTTAGAACATGATCTAAATTTTTCTTATTCTACTTTCACCCCTTGGAAGTTATATTTTGATCGATCGGTCTGTAAAGAGGGTCAAGGTGTTGGTGTGGTTTTAGTATCTCCTCATGATGCACACTTTGAATATGAAGCCGAATATGAAGCGTTGTTGTTCGGTTTAGGGATGTTGGAGTCTATGGGGGTTAAGCATGTAGAAGATTTCGGTGATTCGTTGTTAGTAGGTAACAAATTTCTGAAGATTTTTAATACTTAGACGGATCATTAAATGCCATCTTAGACAAATGCTTAGACATCATTAGAAAGATGGATGAGTTTAATATACATCATGTGCTTAGGCTAGAAAACAATAAAACCAATGAGTTGGCTCAACAAGCATTGGGTTACAATATTAGTAAAGTAGATTTTTAGTCAATAATAAACTGATGCTTGAGGTATTGGAACTAGACCATTTAGATGCTAGCACGTCAAACCGTGATAGTGCCGAATTGTTTGATTGGATATCACTCATAATTTCATACATCCGTAGTCCAACTTAAAGTGTGGATAAAAATGTTCGGCATGTAGATTTCAAATATACTTTGATTTATGGTGAATTATACCGTTGAACGGGAGATAACTTGCTCTTGAAATGTTTGGGTGATGACGAGGTTAGAGTAGCCACGGGAAAAATTTATGAGGGCATACGTGGCACGCATCAATCGGCTCCAAAAATGAAATAGTTGTTAAGGAGGGCCAAATTTTATTGGTCAACCATGATTGTCGATTGCTACCGCTACTATAAAGGATGCGAAGAGTGTCAAAGATTTAAAAACAATTAATTAGCACCAGCAGCCATGATGAACTCCATTATAAAACCATCGCCATTTCGAGGATGGGGATTAGACTTCATAAGACAAATACATCCTCCATCTTCGAAGGGACATCATTTCGTATTGGTTGCGATGGATTAATTCACCAAATGGACCGAAGCGGTGGCCCTCAAGAACATGACGCACAAAGAGATAATTGAGTTCTTTACCGAGTATATTATTCATAGATTTGTCATATCTCAAACTTTGACTACCGACCAAGGTACTTCCTTTACGTCTGATCATGTTAAAGAGTTTGCCGAATCTTACAGAATTAGGATACTCAATTCATCGCCATATTATGCTCAAGCCAATGGTCAGACGAAATCTAGTAATAAGACATTGATCAAACTCATTAAGAAAAAGATAGAGAATCATCCTAAGAGGTGGCATGAAGTCCTATCAGAGGCTTTATGGGCTCATCGGATATCTAAGCATGAAGCAACTAAGGTAACACCCTATGAACTCGTGTATGGACAAGAGGCCATTTTACTCGTCGAGGTAAATCTGAGAGCTCTAAGATTAGCTAAGCAAAATGATTTATTCACCGATGAATATAGAACTTTAATATTAGATAATATTGATGAGGTCACCGATAAACGTTTGAGTGCCTTAAAGGAAATTGAGAAAGATAAAAGCGCAAGTTGCTAGGGTCAACAATAAGAAGGTGAAAGCCAAAATTTTTTAGGTGGGTGAATTGGTTTGGAAAACTATTCTGCCCGTACGCTCAAGAAGCAATAAGTTCGAGAAATGGTCTCCTAGTTGGGAAGGGCAATATAGAGTAGTAAAAAAATTGTCAGAAAAGCATACATGTTGGAGGATGTTCAAAGGGAATCATTACTTAGAGCTCTTAACGGCTGATACTTGAAAAATTATTATCTAAGTGTATAGCAAGAAGCGTAAGAGAAAATGACCGATGTGAAGAATATCGTTGCCAAAGATGCAATGGCCGATGAGTCAAGAGAACCATCTCCCTTAGAGGTTTTTGGGTGCTTAAATGTTTTATGTTGTAGAAACTTCACCAAAAAACAGAGGGCATATGTTAACACCTAAAAATCACAGAGCCACCGAAGTATCCGGTACGTTGCCGGAGTGTCCGGTGAGTCCTTTCAGATTCGGGCACTTGGCCCATCGGAGTATCCGGCCTGCTGTAGGAGGGTCCGGTGAGTAGGGTTCCTGATTTCGTTTAAACCGCTAAAACCGGTCAGGACCGGTTTGACAAAAACTACGAAAACTGAAAAAAAAAAACCGGTCGAAAACCGTTCCTAATCAAAAATTCAAAATTTGAACGAATTGCTACAGTAAACCATCCGGTTTCACAGGTTAGCCGAGCAGTTTCACCGTTTAGCTGACCGGTTTCTTCGGTTTTTACAATTTCAGATTTCAAAATTTGAAACCCACAGGTTTCACCGGTTAGCCGACCGGTTTTACCTGTTTTCGGTATTCCGACTTTTTTCAAATTTTCAAAATTTTTAAAATTTTTAAAACAAAAACCGGTCGTCCGGTGAAACCGAAAAGGACCAATTTCACCGAAAACCGTGAAAACTGGTCGGTTTTGAACGGTTTTGTAAACCTTGCCGGCGAGCCCTCTCAGATTTGGACACTTAACCCACCGAAGTATTCGGCACGCTGCCGGATAGTCCGGTAGGCCTTCTCAGGTTCGGGCACTTGGCCCACCGGAGTATCCGGTACTTTGCCGGAGGGTTCGGTTGGTCCTCTCGAGTTCTCGTAATTGCACAACGGAACCTCCGGCGTCTTACCGGAGACTCCGATCACCGGAGTGTACGGCACTTTACCAGAGACTCCGGTAATGCCGATTTAAAAAAGTTTTCAGCAGATTGTTTCTAATTTTTTTCCTAACTCGTGAGATTAGTTGCCCTGCGAGATAAGACTATCTCACCTCTATAAAACAGAGGCCCATAGCCGTTGAGGATCATCCCAATCGAACCTAACATTTTCCTTTACATTTCGTTCTTTTCCAAACCTTAATCCTCTTACTCGACCCCTCATATTATTCTTCCTTCGTCCCGGCGATGATTGAATATAATTCGGCTGGTCTGACCGAGCCGAATCACCCCTAAGACGATCCTCCTCCGACGGAGTCCCTCTCGAGGCGGAGTTGTCGAGGTGCTGTCCAAACCCGACGTTGAAGAGACGCCAGCGTTTTCGCACATGAACGTGCAAGCGGTGTGTTAGTCCGGACCCGATTTCGATGTCAACAGGTACGAGCATACCTGAGCGTCTGTTTGGTAGAGCTTTTTCATCAGCTTGGATCTACTTCAATTGAAATTATACGGTTATAAAAGGAGTTGTTTTTCCTATTTTTTTAAGAGAAACTAAGGGTGAAGCCAAAAGTCACAAAAATGTAGTTTTGCTATGGCTTCTTCATGCACGTGGTATTTTTTTATATTTATTTAGTCCTATAAAATAGAAGATTCTACAGAAAAAATCGATCTATCATACATTTTTTTAAAGAGCTAGAGCCAGTGCTATTAAAAACTTTTTTCAGAAAGTTAATTCAAAGCCGGAGCCGTTTTGAAGAAACCAAACCCTACAAAAAGAACCTTAATCACCAGCTTCAGCTTCTCCATGCTGTCACAACCAAAAAAAAAAAAAAGCTTCAGCTTCTCCATCTTCCCTACCCCAATCTAATTAATCACGTCTTATCTTCATCTCAAGGGAAATGTAAGAATGGTTGCTTATTTTGCGAGCAGATTAACTTGGGTATAAAGAAATGCATGGGACTGCTGACTTAAATACCATTGCCCCTCCCACATAGTTGAGTTCCAATCATATTTGTACAGCTCTAGCTAACAGTCGGCAGTCTGAAGTCAACCATCAGAGTTCACGACGCAGAACATCTTTTTCTATCTCAACTTAGCCCTTTTTGGTAGAAATTATGATTATTTAAAAAAAATTCATACTATGAATTTTTCATAAAAATCGCTTATCTAATTTATTCATATAATCTATTTTTTATTTTTTATGTAAAGAGTGTTTGGCAAATATGGATTATAGGTGATGAAAAGGGAGAAATTGTAAAAAGCTATTATTTGTAGCTTATGGATGCTAGTACAAAATATATAAGTGATTATAGATGATTATAAACATAATCACTTATAGATTCTAAGTATTTAGTAGAGATTATAAAATAAGCTGTGAGCAATTTCCTAATCTTCACCAAAAGAAGCCTTAAAAGCGCACGCTGCCACGTGGTTAGTTACTCACTAAATGAACGCAAGTGTTGTGCTTAAGAAATTCAAGTGGGATATGGATGGATCTCAAGTCTCAACGGTGTACTACAACCTAATACAAAACTTTCCGATGAGCTAATTTGCTTGCAAATATGACCAGTTCCTTCAAACAAATGGTAAATATTTTTTCAACAAGCTGATGACGCAAGAGTAACTTCTTCTCCATGGACTGCTGTAATGAAAGCCTATAATGTTTTCGTTATTCAAACAAAACAAATCTGGGCTAGTGTGCAGGAAAAGAATTTGTACACTCGATCACGCGGCAGTGGAAGCCACGTCCGCAGCTTACGTGGCTCGCCGGGTCCACACCGAGACTACTAGTAAAATCTCATGACACCTTTTTCGCCGTTTCACACCCGCGTCACCCGCCGGCGCGCGATCTGGCCCGTCGGAACGCTGCCGCGCGGATCGCGAAGCGCCAGCGCGGCGGCGTGGTCGGCCCCTGGGCGGCCCTGCCTGCCATCCCGTACCTGTCGACGTGGTCGGCCCGAGGTCAAGACACGATCACGGCCATGCACGTGTCGACCTGCTCCATCTCCGGGCCTTCGCCGTCGTCTCCCTCCTCGTGCCACGCCCCCGCCCTGTATAAGAACGCCGGCACGGCCACCGTGGCGAACGATCTGACTTCGATCTCCCGCTTCCGTTGCGTCTTTCGAGTTCCGAACAGGCGCACACGAAAGTTCTGATCCAATCGCACACGCAATCCTTCTCGATCCACGCAGGAGTCTGCGTTTCTACGCCGCAGTTGATCATCATACCGATCTCTCGGTGCTCGCTTACAAGTTACAGCCGGGATGGGAAACTGTCTGGAACGGTCGCGTCGCAGTCGCGCCGGCGGCGGCGGCGAGTGTTGCGCCAGGAAGCGCGCCGTGTGGGCGGAGGAGAAGGTGGCCGCGGCCGCGGCGGAGACGGAGGAGGAGGATGAGAAGTGCAAGGACGAGAGCGAGAGCGAGCCGGTGACGGACCAGGTGAAGATCAGGATCACGCGGAAGCAGCTGGAGGAGCTGGTGCGGCGCGTCGACGACGGGAAGCAGGAGGACGGCGTCGGCGGCGTGCCCGCTCGGGAGGTCGTCTCGGAGCTCGTGTGCGATGGCAGCAGCAGCTCCTCGAACGCTGGGAACGCTGGAGCGCAGGGGCAGGGGCAGGGGCAATGGAGGCCGTCGCTGCAGAGCATACCCGAGTGAGATATTTTGATGTAGTAGTATGTAAAAATTTGGTGGTTGGTTTGGACTTTGGAATCAATATTTGGGCTGGCTGGAGATAAGCTCTGTATTTAAAATTTGTGCACAGTTTAGTACTAAGATGGAGCGAGACACATGAAGGCACTCAAATTAGAATTTTTTAAAACATTCAAATTAGAATTGGGCAGTTGGCTGATAGATTCCCCTGCTTGCTGTACTTGATTTTGGAGAAATTCATTGTCTTGTCTTATGTAAATAGCGTTACTTAGAGAGTTGTTTTAGAAGTTAGTGTGATCCCTCCTGCCGTGATTTCAGTTTTGCTTCTGTTTCTATGTCTTATTAGGCTTTTAGCACTTTGTAAAGCATTTTCATAATCCAGCATGTGAAACAGCAGGCCGTACAAAAATATACTCCATCCGTTTTTAAATCGATGTCACCGTTGATTTGTAATATCAACTTTGATTATTTATCTTATTCAAAAAAATTGATAAATATTATATATTTTGTTATAATTTGATTTATTATTAGCATTATTTGAATTACAAATTAAAATTTTACACATTTAAACTAATTTTTTGAATAAGACAAATGATCAAAGTTGATGTTAAAAATCAACGGCAACACCAATTTAAAAATGGATGGAGTAAGTAAAATACATAACTGCAGGTATGATAACCTTCCATAAATTTTTTTTTTTTTAAAAGAGAGACCCAGCCCTCGGTTTTTATAGAAAGCCAGGTAAAATGAGTTCATACATCTGTTCCAGAATACAGAGGGAGGACTTTGAGGGGAATTTTAGCTTTCCAAATGTGGGATAGAAGTCTTTTGTCTACTCCAGGGGTAGTAAGGAAATTATACAGGGAACTAGTTGTAAACTTTCGACTTTTGTCAAGCACCTAGATCACTTTATCATCCATCTCCTCTAGATTTTCCATAAATTATTTGTGATTCGCAAAAGACTTCACTGATATTCCAACATTATCGTGCAACTAACGCGCCGATTTCATCAAGATTCATATTGGGAAGGTCGTCAATCCCACTTCAGATTGAAAATACGGTTCTCCTTCAATTTTTTTTCATCAACCATTCCCGATTCTAACTGAAACCGTCAGTCTGTTCCCAATACTTCTACGTTTTCTGAACCTAGATTCAGCAAACTTTGTTCGATAATCATAAACAAGAAGAACAAAAATACTTGAATCAAGCAACAGATGAACAAATATGAATGTGACTCCAGCTAGAGAAACGCTCAAGCAGACTGTAACCGTGGCTTAATCTTTTCGGAAAGAAATACTTACTACTCTCTTTGATTTCAATTTTTTTTAAATAAGACGAATGATTAAAATTGATGTTAGAAGTCAGTCGATAATTTAAAACCGGAGAAAGTAGCATTGACTCGATCAACGAACTAAACAAATGTAAATGGGGCCCACTGTTAAAACAAAACCTGAATTTGGCATGCAATTGTGATTTGATGCAGGGAGGTTGAAAACTCCACGCCGTGATCGGCGTGAGTATTTATTTATCGACTTGTCACTGTTACGCCAGACGATGGACCAGTTCCGTTGTTGGTCGTCTACGAAATTACTGCAAATTTCGATCTTTGCTTGGGTACCTGATCTTTTCACTTCGATATGATTCCTGCACCAAAGATTATTATACGGGCATGAGTACTATTTCGGTGTTTTGAGGAAAAAATTGACCATATGACTCCTGCACCAAAGATTATTATTTTCCCTGGGTACGTAGACTGCATATCTCATGAAGACGATTTTACTGCAACTGAGTCAGCTCCATATCTGCAGTGCATGCATATTATACGGGCGGTCCCTCTTTCCGTGATCACTATTGGCGGGATCCGGAAATGAAACACGAGCAAGCTAAAGTAGTACACCCTTCGTCCTCTTTTATTTTTCATTCTGAGTATAGATATGAAAATTAAAGATAGTGAAAAAAGCGAAATTTGTTGAAAATAAAGATAGAAATATAAAAATATATTAAAAAGCGAAGATGAAAAATAAATTAAAGACGAAGAAAAGATTGGAACTGGATTTAGAAGAGGAGTAAAGAATACTTGTACAGTAACAGTGCAGTGCTAGCAAGTATAGCACGGGATAATGTAGAAACCAGTTCCTCGGAAATGGTGCGACCTGCATCTGCCAATCCAGTACTACCTGCTGCTTTTCTTTTTTGAGCAAGACCTGCTGCTGCACTGCACTCTCCCACATTCATCAGGTGAACCGAAGCAAGAACCGTGAACCGCGCCGCCTAAATAATATGTAAGTTTATACGTAAAATTTATTTTTTTAAAAAAATAAAAAATTTATTTTATCCGTTTGTTCATCGATCTGACGAATGTGAAAGCAGTAAATATGTAAAATTGACCTTACAAAATCCGCTTTAGCCGGCAGAGTCGATCACCTGCCGTGTCCTATTCAACACTACTCTCCGTCGTGCGTACTCCGGCCGGCAGAGTCAATCATCTCCCGGCGGTGCGGCCTCGAACGCCGGGACGCGTGACGTTGGTGCTCCGACCCACCACTGCCGTACTGGGGTTGCTCGCCGTCGCTGCCGCTCGATCGTCCGTCGTCGCATCTCCTGTCGTCAGTCGTGGTCCCTGCCTCCCTGGTTAATTTATGGCCGCGCGGTGCATGTGTGGCATCAAGCATGTCGAGCGGTCGCGAATCCTGACGCGATTGGCGCCGGCGACGGGCCGAGAACGACGTGCAGGCGCACAGCAGCGGACATCGCCGCTCGGGGCACGAGAACTGCGCGGCCGAAGATCGTTGAGATATTGTACTGCCCCTCGTGCGCCGCGTGCTTGGGTTTTTAAACGGAGAGAAAAAGATTTGCTGTCCAGCGTGTGGAGCGATGTCGTCCATGTCGACTGCCGTCTGCGTCTGGTGACAGGTTACGACATGCACGTAATTGACTCTTGTTTTTTGTTTCACCTGTGCTAGCTACTCCGTACTATCTTTGGCTCAAGTCTCTCATTCAAATACATCAAGCTGCCCAATTTGTTAAAATTTTAAGTACTCTCTCCGTTCTTTAATTATTGTCGTTATTGATTTTTAATTTCAAACTTTGACTATTCATCTTATTAAAAAAGTTTAATGAATATCTATTTTTTTATTATAATTTATTTTATTATTAAAGATATTTTAATCACATCTTATAATTTTATACATTTGAATTTATTTTTTAATAAGACGAATGGTAAAAGTTGAGATTAAAAATGAACAGTGACAACCGTTAAAGAACAACGAAAGGATAACACGTTAGTCCACAGTGTTGAACTAAAACATGCCTACTCTTTTGTTGTTTCAAAAGCGCAATCTTCATTGTGACGTCCAACGTACAAGGACTAGCAGGAATTGTTCCCTAGACAACAGATTTCATAATCAACAAATATCCGTAAACATGAAAGTCACTAAAATACAAACATAAATTTCCTCGCAAAGTATCACCGTCTGAATCAATTGTCAACGTCTCAATCGATCGACAATCCGTGTACTACATTTTTCTTAGAATATGATCGATCAACAAATTCTGGAAACAAGGAAGCCAATCGAACACTCAAAGCTTCTAAATACGGCTGAGCATGAGTTCACAGGTACTAGCATCGATCAGAACCAACCCAGGTGCGTGAGAGTTGGCACTACCCTTGGCTCGCCACCGCTAGCTCCACGCGACGAGCCCCCGCTCCACTGGTGGTGCGGACGCGGCGGCTGCTCCGGGAACATGATGCGGTGCTCCTTCTCCGTATCGATCGATGTGGATGGAGTTCGACGGCGACGCATTGTGTACCTGCGTGAGTGGCGCCTTGGCCGAGACGGCTCGGAGGGCACCTCACGGTTCGGATGCCCGCACGAGTGTTTCCACTCGGGCACTGGCTTCTAGCACTACAGGGAACGGTGCTGCAAACCAGAAACATGGCATCGACGGAAGTTGTAGTAGCACCTGGTGCTTGGCAAAAGATGAAGAATATTAAATTTCTTTGCACTCAATATATACCATCTTAAGCACTGATGCTTGCACTGTGGGAGAATGGAGAAAAAAAGCACCGTTGCTTCGCTTCAATGATGTGATGGTTCAATCACCTACTCCCTCCGTTTTTAAATTAATGCCACCGATTTTTTAAATTTAACTTTGACCATTCGTTTTATTTAAAAAATTTGTTCGAATATGTAAATTTTTAAGTTGTGATTCAAATAACTCTAATAATAAATCAAATTATATCAAAAATTTTTTAATAAGACAAATAGTCAAAGTTGAAATTAAAAGTCAACAGCGACATCAATTAAAAAACAGAGAGAGTATTCTATTGTTTAAAAAACAGAGAGAGTATTTTATTGTTGATCCTCTTATGCCAGATTTTTTTTTTCTCATTGAGGCAACGATGGCTGCAATGGTGGTGGTGGAAAATTTTGGCTTTGGAGAACCGACCTACGTGGGTGGTCATAGAATCGTTCAACACGAAATTGGTGTGGGATGATGCATTCCATTCTGACCACTCCTCAATTACATTGCCGGACATGCATGCATTCGTAGCAGGGATCGATATTGCAAGCGTGTCGGCCGTGGTTGTTGGCGGTGGAAAATCTACCACTTCTCCATCTGTAAATTTAGCACGTGCACTCTGCGTTACGAACAGGCTCCTGCCCATAACCCCCTGCTGATACCAACATTGCAAGTGCATCGTGCAATCTGTATTCGGAGAATCTGCTGATTTCAAGCTTTGTTTTATTTATGCGTATACGACACTATGCAGTGAGGTACTGTAATTAATTAGTACAGCAAGCATGTCTGTTTTGTGAACTGTGACACCGATTCGGTGACTGTGCAGCTCCGTCGCCCGAGTGCACCTACCACCGGAGTCCCGACGACCTATATAAACCGACCCGGTGAGCGGTGCCACCACCTCCCTCCCTCTCTCTCTCTCTCTCTCTCTCTCGCGTACCGCAAGTCCAGCCTCGATGGACTCGACGGCCCCGCTTCTACAGCCGGCCGCCGCCGCCGCGAGGGCGAGGGAGGAGGAGGTGACGTCGTCGACATCGCGCTCGCACGGGGGCGGCAGCCGGGAGCTGGAGGCGATCCTGAGCGACGCGGCGACGCCGTGGGCGCGGCGGGCGTGTCGCGGGGCCGGCGTGGAGCTGCCGCTGCTGCTGCGGGTGGCGCTGCCGGCGGTGGCCGTGTACATGATCAACTACGTCATGTCCATGTCCACGCAGATCTTCTGCGGCCAGCTCGGGAACCTCGAGCTCGCCGCCGCCTCGCTCGGCAACACCGGCATCCAGGTCTTCGCCTACGGACTCATGGTACGTGGTCGACTCGCCTCCTGCAGTGCGTCTCGCCTCTGCGTCAATATCATCTTGTGCCTCCCTTGCTGGCTTGCTGCAAAGCTACTAGCTAGTATTGATTAATAAGCCATAGTAAAGACTCCAACAATTACTGACTTCAACAGTTACCATGATCATCGTTGAACTTGTTCTAAAGCCTTCCAGAATAAGTTTAATCTATATTTACTTAAACATGTCTTTGGCTAAAGTTTTTCTTATAAATTTAATTAATTTTAATAATATAATATAAATATCCAAAATTATTTCTTATAATAAATTTGAAAGTACAAATATCATATTTTTAAAGTTAATTGAATTTATAAAAAAAATTAATCAAAGTTAGATGACACAAAACCTAGATATAAATTTATTTTGAGACAGAGAAGTCTTATGTTATCCATATTGGGATTAAAATGCGTTATTTTTGGTGAGCGAAACATGTGGTTACTCTGATCGGGGCTATTGGTAGATTTGTAAACCATTTTGCGTGAACAAGTCATGCTTGTTTACACTTTCCTGTAGGGGTAAACCATTTTGCGGGTAGATCAGATCTCAACGTCCTCCGTATAACTGTTTGACCCTACTTCCCTTAACTCGAAGGGAGATGAACTACTCCGAGGGTTGGTCGATCGGCCATTGATGCGACATGTTAGTAGTACTACTGCCTGCCCTGCAGACATGCGTGACGTGGTCATGCTGGCAAGGCTCAGGTCCATGTGGTCTTGCTGAGTCTGACACCTAGGTTCAGTCTCAGTGTAACACCATGGATGTGGCGGGAGTATACATCCACGTGTGCTTTCTTTCTCATCTCGTCGATCGCCATCTCAACGCAGCTGGGCATGGGCAGCGCGGTGGAGACGCTGTGCGGGCAGGCGTACGGCGCGCACAAGCACAGCATGCTGGGCGTGTACCTGCAGCGGTCCGCCGTGCTGCTGACGGCGACGGGGATCCCGCTCGCCGTCGTGTACGCCTTCTCGGAGCGCGTGCTGGTCCTCCTCGGCGAGTCGGAGCGCATCGCCGCCGCCGCGGCGGTGTTCGTGTACGGGCTCATCCCGCAGATCTTCGCGTACGCTGCCAACTTCCCGATCCAGAAGTTCCTGCAGGCGCAGAGCATCGTGGCGCCGAGCGCGTTCATCTCCGCCGCCGCGCTGGCGCTCCACCTGCTGCTGAGCTGGGTCGCGGTGTACCGGATGGGGCTCGGCCTGCTCGGCGGCGCGCTGGTGCTCAGCCTCAGCTGGTGGGTCATCGTCTTGGCGCAGTTCGCGTACATCGTCACCAGCCCGAGGTGCAGGGAGACGTGGACCGGGTTCACCGTGCAGGCCTTCTCCGGGCTCTGCGGGTTCTTCAAGCTCTCGGCGGCGTCCGCGGTGATGCTCTGCCTCGAGACGTGGTACTTCCAGATCCTCGTGCTCATCGCCGGCCTGCTCGAGAACCCCGAGCTCTCGCTCGACTCGCTCTCCATTTGGTACGTACTCCAGGAACTGAGCTTTATTTGGCTGAGCTTTGAAACTTTGTTGGTTTGGCCGTTTGGGCCGTGAAACTTTCTTGTGTTTCTTTTGTGCAGCATGACGGTGAACGGATGGGTGTTCATGATCTCGGTCGGGTTCAACGCCGCGGCGAGCGTGCGGGTGGGCAACGAGCTGGGCGCGGGCAATCCGAGAGCGGCGGCGTTCTCGGTGGTGGTGGTGACGTCGCTGTCCCTTGCGGTGGCTGTGGTGTGCGCGGCCGTCGTGCTCTGCCTGCGCGACCACCTGAGCTACTTCTTCACCGGCGGCGAGGCCGTGGCGCGCGCGGTCTCCGACCTCTGCCCGCTCCTCGCCGTGACGCTCGTCCTCAACGGCGTCCAGCCAGTCCTCTCCGGTGAGTCCTCCTCTTGATCTCTCTCTGCTCTCGCAAATGTACGTACCACGATGACGACTAACGCTTGCTCGTCCCATGTCGGGATAAACAAACAAACAAAAAAAAGGCGTCGCGGTGGGCTGCGGGTGGCAGGCGTTCGTGGCGTACGTCAACGTCGGGTGCTACTACATCGTCGGCGTGCCGCTCGGCGTCTTCCTCGGCTTCTACCTCGACTTCGGCGCCAAGGTCGCTGAGAACTCTCCTCCGATCTGCTGATCATTCAGAGCTCTGAGGATCGAATTGTGAAATTGCAGGGCGTTTGGAGCGGCATGGTGGTCGGCGGAACCATGATGCAGACGCTCATCTTGCTGTGGGTCACATTCAGAACCGACTGGAACAAAGAGGTAACTTAATCGATGCTTGGATCCGTCATATCGCCACTAATCCCATTATCCCAGCTTGAGAATCTTGTCAGCAATTAACCCAAATTGAATTGTACAGGTGGAGAAAGCCAAAGCGAGACTGGACAAGTGGGAGGACAAGAAGGAGCCGCTCCTTGAAGATTGAAGGCAAAGATCACAGCGACGCACGCTGCTCGCACGCACTGATTGTTACACTTAGCTTCAGGAGTGTAACAAAAAGGAGTGTCCTGGAGGCAAAGAATATCTACTCCCCCAAAAATTGGAGCTGAAAAATCTGCCAAACATTGCCCGGTGTGTGGTGATTGCAGCTAACTGCATCATCCTATGTTCCATTCCATGTGGCACATTTCGAATGAGTGCTCCAATTAATAAAGGAAGCTAATCTCAGCTCATCTGTTTATTCATTGCTCGATTCATCTCGCGCATCGTGGTATTTTTCTAACATGCATATGACGTACTCTATTATCTTGTAAAATTTATATTAAAATTACACTTGTATATAAAGAAACAAAAAAAGATAAATTATATTGAGGGACAATTAAACCTTTTGGTTGTAAATTGAACTAAAAATAGTTTAGTAGGTTATCCAAATGTTAGTTATACTTGAGGGAGTAAGTTGGATTTTTAATTTCTAAATCTTATAAACATGTGCATTTTTATGTAACAAATAATATGACTATCAATCTGAAAAAACAAAGTTTCAAAATAATAAATACTAATATTTAAATTTAAACTGGCAATTAAAACTAATATATGCAAAATATGTAATTGCATAGCATATATTTAGTAATAACTAGCCGCGCCTCGCTGTTTTTGTTGCAAACCTAGATGCCCCCTCTAATATTTCTTCTCGTCAACATTGTGATTATAAGCTCAGCTCTAGACAGAAGCAGAGCTACCTTCTCTCTGAGATTAGAGAAAGGTAGCATCAAAATGAAATATTATCTTTGTTCATTTCACACAATTACCTTGCCTATTAATTAAAAAGTTGTTACACAGTTAGAGTAACACTGTAACAGAACAGGGGTGTCAACGTTACCTGGGTCTTGGTTTTGCATGGGTAGGTTAGGTCGTTGCTTGTTTCCCATTGCAGCTAGGGAAGGAGGATGCCGCCTGCCTCAACTGGCAACGCGACTTTTGGTTGAGCTATTGGAGATTCTGTCAGCATGAAGTAGTATATCTTTTCAACTTGAACTTGCGTCGCTTCTTTCATCATCAAATGATGAAAAGCGGGTATAACATTTGATAGAAAATCTTCAAAGTATCGCTCAGCCTCGTCAGTAATTAAGTTGTTTCGACATCCGTGTTCTGTCTTTGTTCCTCTGAAATAAAAATATGTGAATTTTGAATGCGTACATGTTTAGTAATAATTCAGAATAACTAAGGCATCATAGAAAACATGCTCTTCTGCACCTTGGTTGCCTTTCTAGATTTGCGCTCTTAGAAATAGGCAGCAATTCTCTCTTGCTATTTTTGTTAGGTCATGACCATGCTTTTATTCTGCCGTCAATTGAGCTAACAAAATTCCTACTTTCACAGATCCGACAGATGACACAATGAAAAAGCAATTATGCATGTTAAGTAAAAAGTTAGATTCAGTAAAAAGATTAAAAAGTATCAATTTGCATAAAAAGCACACATCTTCTAATTTGTTGGTGTAACTCCGAAGCTCAGTAACGATGTGTTGGATGTGCATCACTGATTGGTATCTTTTCTGAAGGTTCAGATTTTGTCACAACCAGAGTTGTTGGATAATTAAGTTTTGGTGTAATTTG
>BCLH01001434.1:59242-76345 GCA_001602315.1 Zoysia pacifica | reverse complement strand
AGATGGCGAGTCCACAGGACTCCCAGAGCTGACGGCCACCGCCCCCAAGAGATCGGTCTTCGCCTTCTTCGCGACCGATCCCTGCTCCTGTTCTTCGGAGGAGCTCAGGAGGCCCTCGAAGGGATCCGATTCCTCGGCAGCGGCGGCGGCGGCCACCTCCGCCAAGGCGACCGTGCCTTGGCTCGCCGACGAGCCTCCCTCGGCCTTCGAGCCACGAGGCGACGTCACTGCCGGCTTCGCGGGCGAGACGGCGGTTCCTGCACCCCTGGACAAATAGTCCAGGAAACCCGCCTTCGCCTTCCGCTTCCTGCCGGTTCTCCTTGGCTTCGGCGCCGCCGTGGGGTTGGGCTCGGCCCTCCGCTGAGTCGGCAACACGGCAGAGCTGGTCCCAACCTCGCTGGCGATGATGGCGACCGGCGGACCCTGAATGACACCAAAGTCAGCCTCCGACGACATATCACGACCAAAACAAAAAGGCTGCACTTACCAGCTGGCGATGATCCCTGTCGAGGGGACGCGGCCCCCTATTAAGGCCGTCCTCGGCGTCCTTGAAGACGGCCAAGGTTCGGGCCAGGACCCCCTTGTCGGAGAGAGGCCGGCCGCGGACTTCGCAGATCGCGTCGTCCGGCCCCTCGTACTCCCCGATGCTGTGCACCCGACGGCGCAGCGGCATGATCCGTCGGCGCATGGCGACGTCGACGACCATCGTCTCGGTCAGCCCTTGGTCTCGGAGGCGTCGAATAGCCTCCAGGTGAGGTCGGATCGTCTCGACCTCGGCCGCCGAGAGCTTCGACTTCCAGGACCCCGTCGCTCGGGGCACCGCATCCTCGAAGGCCGGGAGCTGAGGGTCGGCATTGTCGATGTAGAACCACGACCCCCGCCAGCCCTTCAGCGAGGTCTTCAGGTCAACCTCGATGTACTCCTGGGACTCCCGAGCCCGGAGCATGATGCTCACGCCGCCGACGCGCTTGCCGACCCCTGTCTCCTTCGACGTTTGAAGACTGACGAGGAAGAAGTACCTCCACAGCAGAAGGCTCGGTCGGATCCTCAGATACGCTTCGCAAAGCGTGACAAAAACGGCGGCATGGAGGACCCCGTTCGGCGCCAGCTGGTGGAGCCGGGCGCCGTATTGATTCAGGACCCCGCAGAAGAAGCTGGAGACGGGCAGCCCCAGCCCGCGCTCATGATACGCCAGGAAGCTGACGATCTTCTCTGACGGCGGCGCAGGCACGGCATGACCATAGCCAGCCACCTAGCTCGCCGACTCCTTCGGCGGGATCATCTCAACGGTGGTCCACCTCTCGAGCAAAGCGTCATTGACGCACGAAGCCTTCCCCTCAGACATTTTGCAGCTGGCGGCGGCAGAAACGAAAGCTGCGACGATCGCCGGGCCCACCGGTGCTACGAGGGAAAGCAGAGCGAACGAACTCCTACGTAAAGGGCAAGGACGAAGCGAGAAGGCTGAACGAGGATGCGAAGTTACCGTGCCCCCCCTTTTTAAAGGGCCCGAGCAATTACTGCGCCCCCCACGATCAGCCGAGGGGTAACCGCTCGGTCGTGGGGTCGCGACCCGAGGCGCACCCCGGCCATCCACCCGCGACCCGCTGACGAGGGAGCCCGGGCCGCACCTTGCCGCCTCCGCTGCTGACAAGACGGTGACAATTACACCAACGAGACGGTTGCCAGAGCACGTCTGGCAGGCGACGTGACGCGGGCGCACGAACCGCCGATCGAGAATTCAAATCAACCGCTCGGATCGACCGGCGGTTCGAATTTCTAGACGGCCCGATTGCCCTCCGCGTGGAGGCACGGGAGCCGTCCGTTCCCCGTAACCGCAACGGCGGGTCCAAATAAGGGGAGGAGACCGAACGAAACCCCCCGTATTTGGCTGGCCGACAGTCAAGGCCGCCGAGGGACCGAACCATACGTTCAGGCGCTGATCACGGCTAAGCCTAGGCGCGACGCTGATCATGGGCAGGAACCGCATCGAACCGGTCTGACCTAGGCGTCTCACTGAACGAAAGACCGAGAACGACCTCGGCCCGACCTCTAAGGTCGGAGCGATGCGTGCACGCAGAACGAAACCCCTTGCGATCGACTGATCGACAGTCGAGGCCACCGGGCCAAGTCAAACAATCGGACGCTGATCATGACCTCGGTCTAGGCACGACGCCGACCACGGATGGCACCTCGAAGCCAGCTCTCCAGACGCCCTACCAAGCGTAAGGACCGGGATAGACCTCGGTTCGACCCTAGCCATCGGCACAATGCCTGGCCAATTCTCCGGGTCGCTCTAGGACCGGGTGACGACCCGGTGGAGCGGTTCCGATAGGATCAACCGCCAACGAAAGGTGGTCCGCATAACGATCCAGCCCACGACCGACCCTTTGGGTCGCCCGAGGGCTCGGGGGCTACGCCCTATGGGCGCGCTCATGCGCACTTATAGGAACTCGACGAACTTTCAGAACAATCAGCCCGACGCCGCCTCAATCAAAAACCTTGAAGCGGCATCAGACTCGGGGGCTACTGTCGGGATCACGTACCCTGGGTACCTAACAGATCGCACTCCAACGGGAGAAAGTCGGGGGTCGAATGACACGGGCTTCGACCCCTCCGCGACGACCTACGGCGTCCATATCATAGCCGCGCAGGGGCGCGAAGACCTCGGGCTCCGAGGATCAACCCCCGAGAGCAACTCCTAGGAGGTAGATACCGCATTATAGTACATTTACTCTAGGGACCAGCTGCCATCCGTCCCGACGAGACAGGACGAGATTCACCACGGCGACACTTCAGCAGAAAGCTTCGACGACTGCCAGACACGATGGGACAGCACTGTAGCTAGCACAGTAGCGCCGGACGAGTATCACGGTACCCGCCGACGTGCCCGACGCGACGGGTCATGATCACGCCTGGACGAAACAAAATGATGTCGACAACGATGGAAGGGTCTACCTGTCGGCGAGACGGTAGGATTGCGTAGGGCCCATTGCCTGTAACCTCAGAGCTCTCCCTATATAAAGGAAGTCCCGGGGAACGATAGAGAAGTCAGTCGAATACCACCGCAAGCACCCCCGATTTTCAAACACTCTGGGTCCTCCGCGAAGAGAGGCTCCCGTCTTGTAACGTTATCCTTGAGGCAATCCGCTCCCTGGACGTAGGGTATTACACCGTTCGGGTGGCTCGAACCAGGTAAAAAAATCCTCTTGAATCTATCTCAGACTGAATCCGAAGACATACCATCCTTTACGATCGTATATTTACTGTGTCGGTGGTCAAAACGCCGACAGTTACTTACAGGTTCTCTCCTTTATAAATCGTCACTCCCTCCGGTATTAAAGAAACATTTTGGTTAATGTTTTGATCCAACAATGAGCTCAACGCACAGAATTAAATAAATGTAGAACAATGCTGACCAAATCGCCGGTTTCTTCCTGTGCCGGGGAAACAGAACAGTGGCTCCACGCAACCAGCATTCAATAATGAACTCGATCGTGTTCTCAGTTTCCACCCCACATGTCTCGGGCCAAAATCGCAGCCGATGACGAGTCTCGGACTCAGCAACGAACGTGGTGTGGACCGTGCGGTAGCGTGCCTTTGACGACTCACTCGCTGCATGTCTTTCCTCATATGCTCCTTCCTTTCTTCCATGATGAAATATACTACAATTATAGCTTTGACTTTTTAACATTTTTTTACTCGTTATCTTATTTATTTTTTTAAAAAGATATTATTGCTATTTTGAATTACTTTATCATTCAAGAAACTTCAAACCACCACTTTTTTAATGTATATTTATGTAATTTTAAATAAAATGAATGGTTCCGCACAATGTCATGGTAGGTACTCTCTCCGTTTCAATTTCTTTCACGTTCTGGAGCTGCGAACTTTTATTGTTTTAGTTGACATTCTCACGCATCGAGAAGAGTTTAAAGCCTCCTTTCCTCTGTTATCTTTAATAAAAACGTATTCTCTCTCCGTCGATAAGTCTCATCAGGCGCGCAGCTCACCAGGCTTGTACAACGAGGTTAGCGGTGTCATTTGGCAAGCTTTTTTAATATGCGGAGAGTTCCAAAACGTCATGTATTTTAAAAAGGAGGGAGTATTGTGTTGTAGCTCGGGAAAAAAAAGTAGAAAGAGCCAGAGCCAAAATGAAGAGTGTGCGTATGGGCTAGTACTTGTCGTAATACTACGTCGGCAGATTCCTCTGCCTCAACGACAAAGATAGAGATATATACACTTTTGTTCTTATAGGCGTTCTGTGACTTCGCCTTTAAGTAAAAGTCATTGTAAAAAAAAATTCTACGTTTTTTCCTATAATATTAAAATGATTCATATAAAACTTTTATATATTTTTCTTTTATAAAGTTGTATCGTTCCACACGAGACCTAATAACAAATCCACACGCCTCAAACTATATCTACAGTACTATCTCTAATCCACAACCTATCCACGTCGTCGGACTTAAAAAAAAAAAAACTATCAATGTCGTAGGAACACCCGAGGTCGATTTCCGTTCGGTTACAGCGACGCCGTAGCCCACCCGTTCCCACACTTTTTTAATCATTATTTTTAATAATAATAATAATAATAATAATAATAATAATAACTGCTGAACTGAAGATAAGATACAGTAATTGTCACGACGGAGATACTAGGCCGCGTTTGACGTAGCTCCACGTCACCCCTTTCGTCGCTTCCTTCCTCGTCCACTCCACTGGCCCTCCCTCCTCCCGACTCCCTCCCTCTATCTCGCCTCCGAGTCTCCGTTGGAAGAACCAACCAAGCGAGACCAGATATTTCAAACCAACCGAACCAGCGGAGCCGCCGGCGGTCGGGGCGGGTGGTGCCGGTGCGTGCGCATATATACGCGGCGGGATCAATCCGCCTCTTCCCCCTCTCTCTCTCTCTCTCTCGTCCCTACGGTCCTACCCACCGCCTCCGTTGTCCGCCGCCGGATTGGTATATCCTCCTGTGCGCGTGTCTCCGTCGGCCCCGGGAGGTAGAGAGGAGAGGAAGGGAGGATGGCGGCGGAGGTGGTGCGGGAGCTGCGGGCCAGCTTCGCGGCGGGGCGGACGCGGCCGCTGGACTGGCGCGCGGCGCAGCTGCGGCAGCTCGTCCGGATGATCGAGGAGAAGGAGGAGGACATCGGCGCCGCCATCCACGCCGACCTCGCCAAGCCGCACGTGGAGTCCTACCTCCACGAGGTGCGTACGTTCGTACTTTATCCCGTATAATCCATCCGTCTCACCGTCGGCCGCTCCTCTCTCCCTAAGCCGCTCCCCTCCCACCGTGTTCCGGCGTCGACGCATCTCTTCACTCGCCGCCGTCGCCGCCGCTTACTTATCCCGTGATTGATTGATTGATTCGTTCGTCTCTTCCCTTCCGGATGCAGCCCGCGTCCCGACTATCCCGAGTAGCAGCCCATGGGATAGAATAGAATATATTTAATTATCCAAGGATCGGATCGGTTTTCTTATTGCGCTTCATCAACCTTCGAATCCGTAGCTGCGCGTTTCCGAGATGCAGAGATTGATTTATGCTACTGCTTCTAATAAAACAAAAAGAGTAGTATTCTTATTACTGCGGCGGCGTTGCTTCCACGATTTCTTCCGTGTTCCTTCCGACCTCCGCTCTCCGCATCAGATACAAGTCTCTATCAGATGGCCGGCTAAAGTCTCTGTTCTCGTCTTGCTTGTCTGAATCGCTGCCCGGTTAGGATTTTAGTAATCCGTCCTTGCGTGCGATTATGTTTAACCAAAAAGAACTCATTTACCGTTATTACTGCCTTTACTTTTCTGGGCGAATCAGTATGCGATGCTACTAGTACTCCCTCCTTTTCCCATTAGTTGACGTTAAGTGAAAAATTTTCACAATATTTGACGTTTTCGGTTGTCAGAGCATCTACACCACTTAATATGAATTCTGGCTCTCTCCTTAGTATTTGCGGTATTTGCGTAAAAAGCTAAAACATCAATTAATATGAAATAAGAGGGAGTACTACCAAGATGGAGTACTACTAGTTTACCACGTGCTTGAAACAGAGTCACTTCGACATTTATTTCGTCACCCTGGTGCCTGATCTTCTGATACTCCTAGAAGGTACTACTGCTGAGCTGACAACGAAACGCTGCTCTGTCCCTCTGTTTCATGACCGCAGATGTCCCTCGCCAAGGCCTCCTGCAAGTTCGCGCTCAAGGGGATGAAGACCTGGACCAAGCCTGAGAAGGTACGCACGCCATCAATGCCAGATACTCGTGCTCTGAGGTCGCTGTTAATGCGGACTTGATCCTGTGCTAAGCTTTGAGGGTTCATTCATGTCCAGGTTCCCGCGGCCATAACCACGTTCCCCTCCAGCGCGCAGATCGTGCCGGAGCCCCTCGGCGTCGTGCTCGTCATATCGGCGTGGAACTACCCTTTCTGTAAGTCTGTCGCACGCGTCTATGATCTGAAAGTCTCTGAACTAGGTGCTCATCACATCAGCTTTCATTAAGACACATATTCGCCCTAACAGGATATATTTTGGTGCTCTTAAAATGTTGCTTTCGTGGACCTGCGTGCAAAGGAATTTTTTTGGGGAGAGTAACATGCGTGCTTCCCTGGCCCATGATAAGGATTGGTTCCCTTTCCTTTTCCATGTAGCATGATTTGCGTATCACTTTCTTGCACATGGACGTCTCAGCACTAAAATCTCTCTAGTCAACATCTGATCACCAAGTGGTAATGTTTCAAAACAGTTCCTCTAGAAGAGAAAGGATGCTTTGACCTTTGTGCACAACATTTAGACGTCTTTTGTGCAATAAGCCGATACACAGTTAAATTGATTTATTTTGATGCTTCTAACATCTTAAGTTTGTTGAATTCTATCAACGTTGTAATTAAATTGGTTGCGTGTGTTTTGAAGAATATACATGCTGCCTACTGCTTAATGCTTACTATCATGCTCTAAAGAAAATAAATCTGATGGGTTCACCTTCACTGTAGTGCTTTCTATCGATCCGGTCATTGGAGCAATTGCTGCTGGAAACGCTGTTGTTCTGAAGCCATCGGAAATTGCGCCAGCCACCTCATCGTTGTTCGCGAGGCTGCTACCTGAGTACGTTGACACCTCCTGTATCAAAGTCGTGGAGGGAGGCGTACAAGAAACAACCGACCTCTTGGAACAAAGATGGGATAAGATATTTTACACAGGTCAAGTTCTTTTCTACCTTCAAATACTATTGTACAGAATCATATATCAACCTCTTCTGACATATGATTATCTGTTACTTACTCAGTCTCAAAATAAGTATCGGAATTTTGAAAATATAAAAATGAATAAGTCAAGTTTAAAGTAAAGTACTTCTAATAATAAATCAGTTCACAATAAAATAAATATTTTTTAAAAAACTTTTTAATAAAACGAATGGTCAAAAGACAAGTTTGAAAATTTAGACATAGGGAGTATTAGACATGTATAGTCATAAGATCCTCAGTCGTGACGACTTTGATATGCTCCGATTAAATCGCAGGTAGTGGAACTATTGGACGCATAGTAATGGCTGCTGCGGCGAAGCATCTAACACCTGTTGCTCTGGAGCTTGGTGGAAAATGCCCTGTTATTGTTGACTCTGACATCGATCTTCACGTAAGCTCTTCTTCTAGATTTTCAGACTCTGATAGAATTAACAAGTACTCGTACATTTTAGTTTATCATAACAGACTATTTGTTTGTAGGTTGCTATTAAGAGGATTGCTGTTGGTAAATGGGGATGTAACAGTGGCCAAGCATGTATTGCTCCTGATTACCTCATAACTACAAAAGCATTTGCTCCAGAGCTGGTACAGAATCATGCACACAGCAGGCAAAAATTTTCTTACACCAACTTTACCTGTATTTTTCTGACACATAAATATAAACCTGTAACAGGTGGATTCTTTGAAGAGAGTTATAGAAAGGTTCTACGGGAAGGATCCTCTGCAGTCAGCAGATTTATCTCGCATTGTGAATTCCAAACATTTCAGCAGATTGACCAGTTTGGTAGAAGATAAAAAAGTTGCCGACAAGATTGTCTACGGTGGCCAGACAGATGAGAAGCAACTGTGAGTTTTCTTAATGTCATTTTGCAGATATTTTTACTTTTGTGATTTTTCGGCTACTACTGGGCCAGTGCACGGTGTTTCATCTATTGGCACATATTTTGTCATTTGCAGAAAAATTGCACCTACAGTATTGTTAGATGTTCCTCTTGATACAGCACTTATGACTGGGGAAATATTCGGCCCCTACCTTCCTATTGTAACGGTCAGTACTGTTCTTTGCCTTGGTCCAGTATTCCAGTGCCTGTAGTAATGTATCTGTGTTGGGAACTCCAGCAAATCAATACAAGAATGCTCATTATCTGATTCTGTTTTCAGGTTGAAAAGATCGAAGATAGCATCGATTTCATCAACGCCAGAACTAAGCCACTTGCAGCGTACCTCTTCAGCAAGAACAAGAAGCTGCAGGACAATTTCGTGTCGAACGTCCCGGCAGGAGGAATGCTCGTAAACGACGTCGCCCTACACGTAAGTCCTGCCTGCTGCTAGCTCACCGGAAGTTCAACTCCATCCCTTCCACGGTTAGGCGTTCTGCAGAGTCTAACCGGCCTTCTTCCACCACCTCCAACGCAGCTCACCAACCCGCACCTGCCGTTCGGCGGCGTCGGCGAGAGCGGGATGGGCTCGTACCACGGCAAGTTCAGCTTCGACTGCTTCACCCACAAGAAGGCGGTCCTGATCCGCGGCTTCGGCGGCGAGGCGACGGCCAGGTACCCGCCGTACACGACGGAGAAGCAGAAGATCCTGAGGGGCCTGATCAACGGCAGCTTCATCGCCCTCCTCCTCGCCCTCCTCGGCTTCCCGAGGGAGAAGCGTTAGGATATCTCCTGAAATCAGTACAGAGATTGTTCGTGTCCATCCGGTGCAGTCGTGCAGAGTATACATACCATCATGATGTGGATGCAAATTTTAAACAAGTTTATAATCCATACAGTTATTTCATGTTTTGGTTTTCTGAGTTTACGTGAGATGTGTAGTGGTTGCATAAATAAGTGTGCCATTGGATATAATTCAGTGTGAAGAATCGAATGGATGCATGATACTGCGGTTCTTGTGTGTACTGATTTGAAATTACGGCCATTAAGCTTGCTTCTACGCATCAATACAACCATCATTAACTTCTCGTTAACAGCTAAATGGACACTACGTACAACTATTCTATCTCAGTTGGTCTGGGCAACTGGTTACCGTGGGTGAGGAATCTATGCAACAATACCAGTGCATTAACAGAAACTGATACGTGGAATCAGTCTCACATGTCAATATAAGTGCATTTTTGTAGAAGATCCCATCCTCTGATTATCACCATGAGGTGTGAATCCTCTGCAGTTAATGCCATGCATTAATATTCACTGACATTTTGTGACCGTGCATCACTGCAAAATATGTCATCCCAACCACCAAGTCCTCCCTGCGTGCGACTGTATTACATCAATTTCCTCCGGTCTGTGGAGCTTGAACCTGACTACCTGTGTACCTGCAATACAAAATCAAAACCAGGTGTGGCGCGGCACCTGCATCACAAACCTACAGTTGTTACTGTTAGTAGATGCTTTGTGTCCTCCTGGCTAGTGGCTTGCCTGACATAGTGTCCACATTGGGCTACATAGACAGAACATCTTTGTTCATTATTTTTTGCATTATTGAGCTACTATGCGTCAACTAATTGCACCTAAAAATTTAAACCGATGAAAAACGATGAATAATTCATTTATAAAATGCATATATAGGGGGGTCACATTGGCTTGCCTGGCATAGACATAATGGCGCCGTTTTGAGTTTCCAAGGGTAGAATACTGGATCGCAAGATGAAACATCTCTGTTCACTGAATTTGCATGCGCAAGAAAGACGGGAGTGGCCTGTGTGTTGTTGACCCTGATTGTCTGTCACTCACTTCCCGCTTAACGCTCTCTTCCCTACATCCAATCTTGCTGCTCATGGCACCCTTAAAAACATGCATGCACTTTCTCCTTCTCAAGACTCCAAATTCATGATCAATTGACAACCACGATCAATTGAGGTGGATATATAAATGTCGTTGTTGAGAGATCGTTAAAAATTACGAGGCAGAAATCAGGAGTTGTTGTCTGCATCGTGTCCGCGCTGCAAGAACGTCACTGCCCGGTACTCTTCAAATTTGGAATGATTTGATTTGTGCTCTATTTTGATGCTAAATTCATGTTGATATATCGAATCTCAAATGTCGTACTCGATTATTCGATGAACCGGCACGCAGAAGAATTTTGCTTTGAAAGAATCGAGTCGCATGAGCTGATAAAAAAGAGAGGGAATGGCCTTGTTCGATCGGAACCAGAGGCAGAGGTCGTCGTGCTGGTCGACGGCGACCATCGTCGTGTTCGCGGCGATCTGCCTCCTCGGCCTGTGGATGATGTCCAGGCCGGAAATCGTCCCGGAGGCCATGTCGGTGGCGTCGTCGTCGGAGAGTTCCATCGACGCCACCAACGCCGTCAAGGCGAAGGTCGACGTCAAGGAGGAGGACAGTTCCATCGACGCCACCAACACCGTCAAGCAGGACAGCGCCAACGTCGTCGCCGAAGCGGCCGCGGCCGAGGAAAGGGGCGACGGCGCCGGAAAGACGTCGTCGGCGTCCAAGAGCCAGTCGTTTGACGACGAGAACGGCACCACGGAGGGCGGCGATCTCGTGAAGCCGGGGACGGCTGAGACGGACGGCGCCGTGGCCCAGGGGAAGACGAGCGTTGATGAGGCGGCCACGGGGGCGACTGACGTGAAGGAAGCCGCCGGTGGTCAGGACACGATGGAGACCGTTGGTGATCCGGACAGGAACGCGGATCAGACGCCGGTTGACACGAAGGACACGGCGGCTATGACGAACACTGACGCGAAAGAGAGTGACGCTGTGGTCGGCGGTGGAGGCGGGCACAAGAACCAGACGTTCGACGACGAGAACGGCAAGATGGACGGCGTCGACCTGGTGAAGGAGGATGGCAACAAGACGCTCATCTCGGAAGAGAGCGCCAAGGTTGATGCAGCCGTGTTGACGGTGAAGCCATTGCCTGAGACGGCGGAGGCGACCAGAAACGAGGAGGCGGCTGCGACCGACGCCACCGATCCGACCACAACTACGCCCCAAGACGACAAGAATCTGGACAGCGGCGAGCAGCAGCTGCCGGCGGCGACGGAGGCGCTGCCGAACGTTAAAGCTGATCTCCTCACGGAGCGCGCGGCGCAGAACGGGTCCTTCACGACGCAGGCAGCGGAGTCCACCAAAGAGAAGAAGCTCGACGAGAAGCAGAAGAAGGGAAAGAAAGGGAAGAAGAAGAAAAAGAGTGAGGCAGGCGCGGGGTCGTTCGCGTGGAAGCTCTGCAACTCGAGCGCCGGCGCGGACTACATCCCCTGCCTGGACAACGAGGCGGCCATCAAGAAGCTGAAGACGACAAAGCACTACGAGCACCGGGAACGCCACTGCCCGGCCGACGCGCCGACGTGCCTTGTCCCGGCGCCGCCGGAGTACCGGGAGCCGATCCGGTGGCCACACAGCCGCGACAAGATCTGGTACCACAACGTGCCGCACACGAAGCTGGCGGCGTACAAGGGGCACCAGAACTGGGTGAAGGTGTCCGGCGAGCACCTCACGTTCCCCGGCGGCGGGACGCAGTTCAAGCACGGCGCGCTGCACTACATCGACCTGATCCAGGAGGCGCTGCCCGAGGTGGCGTGGGGACGGCGCAGCCGCGTCGTGCTCGACGTCGGGTGCGGCGTCGCCAGCTTCGGAGGGCACCTTTTCGACCGCGACGCGCTCACCATGTCGCTGGCGCCCAAGGACGAGCACGAGGCGCAGGTGCAGTTCGCGCTGGAGCGCGGCATCCCGGCCATCTCCGCCGTAATGGGCACCCGTCGGCTCCCGTTCCCCGCCAACGTGTTCGACGTCGTGCACTGCGCGCGATGCCGCGTGCCCTGGCACATCGAGGGGGGCACGCTTCTCCTCGAGCTCAACCGCCTGCTCCGCCCTGGAGGGTTCTTCGTCTGGTCCGCCACTCCGGTCTACCAGAAGCTTCCAGAAGACGTCGAGATCTGGGAAGGTCAGCAGCTCGATCTCCCGCTCTTAAGTCATATATGGCGCGGGATATAATGCCGATAATAGATGATCGTGACAAATTGACAATAATGTCCATTGTTGGTGGCGCAGCGATGTCGAAGCTGACGAAGGCAATGTGCTGGGAGACGGTGGCGAAGACGAAGGACACCGTCGACCAGGTCGGCCTCGTCGTCTTCCGGAAGCCGGTGAGCAACAGATGCTACGACAAGAGAGGCAAGCAGGAGCCGGCGTTGTGCGAGGCCTCCGACGAACCCAACGCGGCGTGGTAAGAACACATTGTCGATCAGCGCCACTCGGGCATGCCACGATGAGTTTCATTTGACACGTATGGTATTGCAGGAACATAACTCTGCGGGCGTGCATGCACCGGGTGCCCGAGGACCGGTCGGAGCGTGGCGCGCGGTGGCCGGCGCCGTGGCCGGAGAGGGCGGCGAAGGTGCCCTACTGGCTCGCCAGCAGCCAGGTGGGCGTGTACGGCAAGCCGGCGCCGGACGACTTCGCGGCGGACCTCGCTCACTGGAAGAAGGTGGTCCGGAGCTTGTACCTCACCGGCATGGGCATCGACTGGAAGACCGTCCGGAACGTCATGGACATGCGAGCCGTCTACGGCGGGCTCGCGGCGGCGCTGCGGGAGATGAACGTGTGGGTGATGAACGTGGTGAACATCGACTCGCCGGACACGCTGCCGGTGATCTATGAGCGCGGGCTGTTCGGGATCTACCACGACTGGTGCGAGTCCTTCAGCACGTACCCCAGGTCCTACGACCTGCTCCACGCCGATCAGCTCTTCTCGAAGCTCAAGGCCAGGTAGATCGATCGAAACCTTTACTGCTGCTTCTTCAAGATCGAGACCATGGACACGACTCTTAGCTTGGATTGTTGTTAGGTGCAAGGTTTTGCCGGTGATCGTCGAGGTGGACCGGATACTGCGACCGAACGGCAAGTTCATTGTCCGGGACGACAAGGGGACGGTGGACGAGGTGCAGCGCGTGGTGAGGTCGCTGCGGTGGGAGGTCCGGATGACCGTCTCCAAGAACAACCAGGCGCTGCTCTGCGCGAGGAAGACGACGTGGCGGCCCACCCAAGTTCAGGCCAGATGATTTTAACTTAATTAATTAGACGTAGTCAACATTTCGGAACAAGGGTCTACATTGTCGTTCACTCATTCGGCGGTGCAGTAACCGAGTGAGCTAGATGAGGGAGGCTGTAGGCTTTGTCTTTTATTTTCTTTGTTTTTTCTTTTTTCTCTCCGGACGTCATTTACCGCTGGTGACCTGGGACTAGAGAGTCCATAGATATTTTTTGTAACATGTCAAATTCATAATTATGCATAAGACATTCTCATGAGCATTATTTAGTACAAACATTGTATAATCATAGCATTTCAGATTTTAAAATTCAGATTTGAATGAATTTAAACCCATCTTTGCGAAGCAACTCAAAATTTTTGAATATAACTTGATCCAACCAAAAATTTTGGTATGACTACTCTTGAATCTTGAATTTACATGATTTTTGTTGAATTTTTAGATGTTGTCTTGATGCCTTAAAAATGCAAACAATCCTTGAAAACTGCCAACTTCGATGAATTTTCATTTGAATTCTACATCTCTGATTTGATGTGTTTCTAATTGTAGTGGATTCATCTTCACTTGCTATATCTCAAAAAAATTCACAAAATTTATGACGCTTTTAACCTAGTTAATTATGTGATCAAAGACGAAAGATTGTTTAGCCCGCGAAAATCCAGAAAAAGAGAAAAAGCTGCATCCCCACCTGTCAGCCTCACTCCTCTCTCATCTTCAACCTCCAGACAAGGGGTAGAGAAAGTAGGCCACACGCCCCATGGTGTGGCAGCCCCTCCTTTACCCTGTTTGACGCCGTTGGGAGCCTCTTTCGCTGCCCATGGCCCCCACCTTCGACTCTGTCGTCTTTCCCATCCATATTTATCCCAAATCCGGCCAAATTTTTATCTCATTTCTCTCTCTCTCCATTGTTACGACCTCCACCTTAGAAACGAGAGTTTGGGCAATTCCTACCGTCCTCATCGCCGAAAATCGAAGGAGGAAGCTTCCCCAAGCTCCTTCACTGCTTCCCCAAAAGTCTGGAGCTTGCCGTCCCCATCTTCTTCTTCCTCAAGACCGGTGAACTCCGTCATTGTTGACCTCAACATCAAAAGCTCCGTCCCAAGCCTTTCCTCTCCGTCGAGCACTTCCCCAAGCTCCTAGACGTCGAGGTGAATCTTTTCCCCTCTCCTATTCTCTTCCTCTTAGTTGATCTGGTACCTATTGTTGAAGCTTAACAATGGTTTCTTTCACCATTGTTGAGGATTCTTTAGGAAAACTTATTGCATGTCACTTTTAACACCTCAAATGGCATTCTTAGGTCATGTTTATGCTTCCAGTGTCTTTATTTGGCTTTCAAACAATATCTATTACCATCGAGGTAATTATTCTCTTTCTTCTCGAGCTTTTTCTTGTTCCAAGCTAGAACAAGTCCACCAGGTCGAACTAGTCCGAGCTGCCCCCTTTGCACCCTCTTTGGAGGCCGCTCGAGGCCTCCGGATAAGTCCGAGACCGGACAAGTCCGCCCCTTTTGGACTAGACTGGACCTATCACCTTGTAAAATTCATATAAAAATCATGTAAACTCTGATTAATGTGAAACTTATTTTGTTAGTTTCATATCTTTGTCCTCTACATGAAAAAAATATGATCCAGCCTAAACTCTAATCATAAAAAATAGTTTTTGATTTTAAAATGAATAAAGGTCATAATCCTTATTTTTAGGTCAACTGAACTTTTTTGCTCATTTTCAAATCAAATCTTGCTCATTTCAAGTCATTCTTTTTGAATTACAATCATGACTCATTGCACTTCATGTCTACCAATTTTTATATCATTTGCACCTCATTTCGTACCATTATCATGTCATTCATTCGTTGCATCTTCTCATGTTTAGAAAGTGAGCTACCGGAGGGAGATGTTGGTGGTTTGGAGGGTGCAACGGAGCAAGCATTTGAGAGTGAAGAACCAGAATCTCAAGGCAAGCATCCTATATATTGTAACTCTTTTTGGATGAGTCATAAATGGTTATGTTGAGTTAAATAATATGATTGCATTAGTTAAGTATTAGGTAAGGTTCTTGATATCTTAATTGTTGCATTACCTTCCTTGTCCTTTGTTATCACCCTACCTTGTGATGAGTTGGGTAAGTCTAGAAGTTGAGTTTTACGGTATTGCTTAATGTGGCTCCAACTTAAACGGTACAAGTCGAACAGTGGAAGGTCACCATTGTTCGCGCGATATAGCTGGTTACTTGGGAACAATTCACCGTGCTCATTAAAAGATGGATGTTGGATATGGTTGGTTTAGGGGGAATTGTCTGATGGAGTGTTCGTTGTCTTTGTCACTTTTCGTACTTTCACACGATGAAGTAATGGATAGGTAAGGCTTCTTCCTTATCTAGCTGCGACTATTTATCCCTCGAGTTCAGAGGCTTAAGAAGGTGCTAGGGATGACCCCCGTGAGGGCCTAGTGCTACCGACTTGCATAGACCGGACGATAGCTAAATGGTCAGGGCGTATTTGGAAGGGGTTGTCACACCGAATGACTCCCTAATTCTGACGGGTGGTATGGTGAGTGATCGTGTGGCGTGTGGGTAAAGATGTACTCCCTTGCAAAGTGTAAAAATAATTCAAATTGCCGCGGTCTCGGTTATGACCAAGCCTTAGTACAACAACAACATCATGGTACAATTTCTTAGTTGGGGTTGATGAATATTGTGATATATGAGCTTACGAACCTTTACTTATTCCTTTATAGCTTCACTAATGTTTAAAGTTTACAATTCATTTGCTATGCAAGCTAATGCTTTTATGCAAAATGTTATCCTATTGCTTATTCTTGTCCAAAGCCAAGTTGCATACTCTTTGATTAGACTTAGTTGTGTAAGTCTTGCTAAGTACCTTCGTACTTAAGATGCTACTTGTTGAGTTTTGCACGTGAGGACGAGTTTATGTTCGAGTACTTCTATCCTCCCGGAAACGGAGATGGACAGGAGTAAGCGGTGCTTAGGGGTTGAGCACCGAGGTCTTTTGGGTGTTTTTGTCGCTGCGTTGTTCTCTTGAGCAAGAGTCACACACTTCACCTAGCTATGCTCTTGTTCATGTTGTTGGTCTTTTGACCGTATTGAGCTCAAACCATTATTTTGCTGTAAATATCTAAGTTAAGACAATTTGTGATGCAACTTTTAAATTTGCTCTCTACTTATGTTTTGTGATGATGGTTGTTACAATTGTGGCTTAGCGATATGCATATTGATCTTAGACATCGAAATGCATATCTGAGAATACTAGAATTATATGCAATATGATCGAATATTTTTAGCTGACAGCTTAGAATGAGCCTTGACACGTATTGTGCCGAAAGGTCGACCTGTGTCAATGATCAGCTCGTGTTTAGCCAGCATATTTGGTCATAATGTATATGTTTTGGAAGGCTCCTCCACATTTTTTTTGCAGTGTTAGCTTACATATTTTGATGATCAGGCTATCAGGTTCATTAATAATTCATATTACCTCGCCTTGATGAATTTTGAGCTAAACAACATCAGCAGAAGAAAAACACCAGATGTGTAAACTTTACAAAACTACAAATACTTTGAAAAGACTGACACACATATATAGGTTCAAAATACCAACTTCTAGTTGTTATAATCACTACTCTAGAGTTGTGATTATAACAAAATATAGCAAAAGGAAAACACTAGAGTTGTGATTATAACAAAATATATGTGATAATAACATATATTATTAAATTAAAATAAATTTAATAATAAAGTAGGTATTTTTGGACGGCAAATAGCAAAAATTATATAGGTTCTAGTGGCATATAATTAAGGGTATGTTTGGTTGAGCTGTAAGCTGTGAAAAAGCAGTTGTGAG
>BCLH01001434.1:39207-59113 GCA_001602315.1 Zoysia pacifica | reverse complement strand
AAGTATAATCTATACAATATTATATATATTATAAATATAATATATATTATAGTTATATAATTATTATATAATTATAGTTATATTACATAACTATAATAATATATTAATTATATAGTATATTATATATATGAAAAATATAATATAATATATAATATAGATGATAATTATATAATTATAATTATGTGATTTAATTATATATAATTATAACTATGTAATATATATACTTATAATAAAAGTAGAATTATATTTAATTATGTAATATAATTATAATTATATTACAGAATTGTAATTATATAAATATGATATAGTTATAATTATATTACCTAACTATAATTATATATTACATAATTGTAACTATAGTAATATATAATTATGTATAATTATAATTATAATATATATAAACCAGCATCCACAGATGGCAAAAACAAGTTCAGATCTGCTTTTGCTTTTGAATTAAGAGAAAACTGCTTTTTCGAAAAAAATTCTCACATCTGACCTTTTGGTTGGACTTTTGGCTTTTGCTTTTGCCAAAGCCAAAAGCTAACCCAACCAAAAACAACCTAAGTACCTTCCTCTCTTTTTTTTTCTTTTCGATCTGTTGTTAGATTTTAGACAAGCTATGGTGCAGTACAGTTTTCAGTTTTTATATCAGTTAGTCTATCGGGTCTCCTAGTCTTTAGGGATTATTCTTGTTACTGATGCACGACGTATGCAGGTCTTTTGTTAGGGTCATCACGGCCATGTATTTTATTCATAGCTTCGAAAAACACTCTGCTGGTCAATTACAGTTAAACATGGAAATCTGTAGTTTAATTCAACAAGGAAGCAACAGTTGATTTGTTAGCGTTTCTCTAATTGTTTCAAACCGCAAGTTAATTAGAGTGTAACTAGTTATCATGTTTTAGCTCAGAGCAATGTTCCAGCTTCAAGTATCATGTTTTAGCCTATCATAGTAAACTGCAGCATGATTTCAACCACGTTTTACAGCTGATCATTCTCGGTGGGATTTATCGAACAATCAAGTACACACAAAGAAATTTACGCTTCACTTGGACCCTGCCCGACTTCAATTAGCTCACCAAGATACAAGAGTGGTTAGGCACTTCTGCCTTATAGGAGTACAGTAGATACACTACACACTTCTAGTTACTGGTAGGAGACACAAATTCCCTACCAACTAAACTCAACACCTACGCACCAAGCTTCAGGTGCACGGACTCGGACGCTGGCGCCAACTTCAGCAGTTCAGCCACTCAACTCAAAGTTGGCTGACTGCTCGCCTTGGGCCGAGCCCACCATGGTTGCATCATGATGCAATCACAAGATTTAATAGGCAGTAGCCCCTTGTTCTGCAGCATGTCTTCGCAATATGTGTGTATATAAAGTTCATCAGCGTGAGATCTTACAAGGCTCAGAAGTCCCAACGCTCAAGCTGTAGCCTAGCTTCAGCCATGTCCTTCTGCGCCTTTCTTCGCCTGTAGAAAATTGGGCAATCCCGACTGCAATGGTTGCATCAGGACAGAGGTTCTTAAGGTTTTAGCTTGTGACCAAAGGTATTCAGAGAGCAAGGGGCTTAAATCCGGTGACGAGCAAAAGTAAAGAAAATCAAACCTTGTGCAGAGAACATCCTGGTGTAGAGAGCCTTGGCACTCTTGGCACTGTGTCCATAGCCTCCCAAATAACATCTCTAGCTCTGAAACTGCACAAGTCAAAGTTCAATCTGTCAGTAATCATCTTGGACAGATAGTGCTTCAGAAAATCAGAAAATAAGAAACACGAAATGTACTGTACCACTTGCTACTGATTTGCAGTATAACTCTGCTTCCCTTCCCATGCAATGTGAACAAAGTGTCTGATTGGTACCACTGCAGGTACAAATGCAGTAAAAAGTTAAGAATTTATAGTTCAAGTGGATTGACATTCATGCCTGCTACTGTCACAAGACTTGCCTGATAACAGCTTTGCATCCTAAACAAGTTAATTGTTTCTTTGCAAACTTCATTATCCCACTATTTGAAGGAGTTGATATTGAAACAGCTCTGGTGTGACTTCCATGAAGTAATTCTTTACTGGCATTCTTCAGAATTGGCTCGAAGATCCTCAAGAGTGGCTGAAAATAAGCAGAGCATGGTTATCTAATGATTCAAAAATGGCAGCTTTGAGTACGAAGATAAGTGTTCCAGACAAACTTTACTAATTTGGTTCTCCAGGTAGTACTGAGGATCAATGGGTATGTTGTTTTCCAAAACATAAATTGGATCTTCTGACTTCTCATAAGCCTGCATAAAAGAGAAATGTGTCGAGCATCACAGAACAAATGTATGTCTGCAGCATAGCATAGACGAAGATACCTTTGCCCCTTTTGCTGCTTTGATTATAACATAAGGAACACGGTCACCAACAGTAGGTGCCGTAGCAGCATCCCTCTGCTCAAGAAAACTGACTTTTGTAAGGAATACAAATGAAATGTTACATTGACAAGATTGCTGAATATTGGCACGTGGCGTACCTTTCTCATCCTCTCAGCAAGCTCGACATGAGCAGATTTTACAGCATAGTCTTCTCCAGTTTTAGTCAAACCCTATGCATTAAATAGTAAAGTAAAACACAGCATAGAGCCATCCTGCAATATGGTACACCAATTTAACAGGTATTCCTGGCGCACTAGCTCACCTTTGTTATAACTAGAAGGGACAAGTCCACACGATTCATCAATAGATCAGATATGGTGTTTTTGACATACTGAACTGCCCCAGGAACATCTTGGTCAATTAATATTTTATGAAGACACTCAGTTACAAGGTTCTTGACCAATAAACAGTTATCCCTTCTAACAGTTTCAATACCTGCAAGAAGAGGTATAAGAGATGCTAAAGATGAAAACAAGATCACATGTTAGACAAATAGAACAAATAAAAGATACCTTTTGTATCCATTTTGTCAAATTTATCAGGATTTGTCCAGTACAAACCAGCATATCTCTTCTTGCTGATCAGTAGGTAGGGAAAATAAACTTTCTCAAACTCCAGCTTTATGGGCTGCAATGGAGACGTCAAAAGTAACACTTGAGTCAGGAGCATAGAAGGAAAGCAGAAGACTAATATCAGTTAGGATTAAATCAAACAAATACCACCTATGAAAATTTAGTCATGTGACTTGAAAATTGAAATTTATACAAGGCTAATACAATAAAGTAATACATACAGATCAGACCATGTATAATATTGACAGGGACATTTATGTGAATGCCTACAGAAGTAGCTAAACAAAGACCGGAACGTTAATTTCTTTCTATCACGCAAATAGTTCCCCTCACTTTCAGCTCCTCAGGGAAATGTCTGGGGATCATTCCGTCATATCTTTAATACAAAAGAGCACTTTTCCTTCGACATCAAGAAGAATATTGTTGACACCCAAAAATCACAAGGCCATCGGAGTATCTGATACGTTGCCACACTGTCCAGTAATCCCTCTCGAGTTCGGGCACTCAGCCACCGAAGTGTCCGGCACGTTCCCGGAGTGTCCGGTATGCTCTCTCGAGTTCGGACACTCAGCTCACCGGAGTGTCCGGTGAGCCCTCTCGGGTTCGAAAAATTACACGACGGAATATCCGGCACTTTACCGAAGACTCCGGTAATGCTGATTTAAAAAAGTTTTCAGCTGATTGATTCTAATTTCTTTTCTAACTCGTAGGATTAATTGCACTGAGGGATAAGACCATCCCTCTTCTATAAGACACACGCTCATAGCCGATTGAGGATCATGGATCATTCTAATCGATCAAAACAATTTGTTTTTATATTTCGTTCTTCTCCAAACTCTAATCCCCTTACTCGATCTTCGTGCTGTTCTTTCTTTGTCTCGGCGACGTTTGAAGGCGATCCAACAGGCCTGATCGAGCTTGGATCATCTCTAAGACGATACTCCTCCGACGGGGGTCCTTTCCGAGGCGAGATTGTCTAGATGCTGTTCCAAACCCAGCGTTAAAGAAACGTCGGCATTCCCGCACATGGACGTGCGAGTGGTGCGTTAGCCTGTACTCGATTTCGGCGTCAACACACTTTTTGCCGACTCCGCTGGAGACGAGTGATTCCGATTGCACAAACTAAATCGTCGTTTCCACCATGACTTCCGAGATCTCCAAGACGAACATCATCATACCATTCTTGGAGGAGTTGCTCGAGGTGCGCAAGGCGCGCGAGGAGCGAGAGCTACAGGAATACTTGACGTGTTTCAAGAAAGACCGCCAAGGCGCGATCTCACAAGTAAAAGTGCCCGTTCTTCCAGTCGTCGATGACGACACGGTCATGGGTGCCGTCAATATAAGAACATCTTCGCACCCTTTCGTTATTTTTGAAAACATTTTATATTACTTTGCTGACATAAAAAATATCTTAACGAACGATATGCAATACATGATTCAAGAGAACACGTCTAAGTCTAAGAATGTTAGTATTGCATCGTCGTCTCATGTTGCGCATTTAGGTCTTACTAGTAGTGCATCGGCGCCTAATACATCAAGTGTAAAACAACCTCCATATGGTATACCGTTGAACTCGTTTAGTGGACAATCTAGTTTTCTCTCTCATGTGCAAACTAACGCTTTTGTAGTGTCTCCCGCTAGAGTATCTCCCGCTAGGGTAGAGCCAATTACTAGCATCCTCAATCTGACTACAAGCCGATTGAATGAATTAGCTGCGTTTGTTCCTCCTTACCGTACCGTTGCATATAGCACACCACCTATCCTACCGAGCGGTACGGGTATTTCTCATGGTCCCATTTTTAATAAATTGTTTAGCGCCATGAAAACGAGTACACATCTTTCACCATCGAGCACATCTACTAGGCCACCCATAGAAAATATAAAGCATGACTCGTATTAAGGAAGACTTAAACAAACAATTTCGTGAGATGCTAGGAGTAGACCTCAAAGGGAGGGATCAGATTTATCAAAAACCGTACCCCGCGTACCTTAAATTCAGTCTCATATCCCGTTGGATGGCGTGTTCTCGACTTCGTCAAATTCAATGGCAAAGATAGCAAAACCACTTTGAGAACACGTTAGCCAATATGTAGCACAACTAAGAGAAGCGAGTTTTAGTGAGGCTTTGAAAGTACGATTGTTTTCTTTATCACTAACCGGAACCGCTTTCTCTTGGTTTTCATCATTATCCTCGGAGTTTATTTTCACATAGAAGTCGTTAGAGCGTAAATTTTATGATCATTTTTATTTCGAGGACAACGAATTGAAATTGTCACACTTAACATCGGTTTGACAAGGGAAAAAGAAACCCGTCGTTGACTATCTTCGGCGGTTTAGAGATATTAAAAACTGATGCTTTAATTTAACAATTTTTAAAAAATACTTAGCCGCCCTAGTTTTTAATGGTTTGCGGTCGCATCTTAGAGAAAAAATGGAGATACAATTTTCTTACACTCACCCACCTGCAACAAAAGGCTACCGCTCAAGAAAGCAGAAGCAAAGAAATAAAAAGACTATAAGATCCGTCGTAGCATGCACGTCGTAGAATATGATTCAGATAGCTCCAATGATGATTCTAATGACATTTTAGCTGCCGAGTTCGTTTGACCCTCTAAAGCCAATTCATTTGCTTGTGATTCGCTCAAACCGGTTCACAAGAATCGAAAAAACGATGTGAAATACAACTTTGATGTAGCTAAATGTGATTAGAATATTTGAGGAGCTGCACAAAGGTGGATACATTAAGATCGCATATACTTTGCCTTCAGCGAATGAAATTAAGCGTAGAGCATATTGTAAATAGCAAAACTTTTATTCTCATGCTAATAATGATTGCAATGTTTTTCACTAACAGGTACAATCGACCCTTAACAAAGGACGATTGAGTCTTAAAGAGATGCAGATCGACAAGTACCTTTTTCACGTCAACACTCTAGAGCTCAACCTCAAAGTATTGATTCGGCCTCATCAAGCCGATACAACCAAAGAGAAAAACGTGATCATCGGGGATGAGATGTTCGTTTCTCCAAGTGAGAAGGGTGCTTTTAGAAAGGTGGTGCTCGAGAAGTCCTCCGATGGGCAAAGTCCTTAAAAGTCACAATCCAAAGCTCTAGACCCGAAGAGCAAGTTTCACAGCCTAAGATGATCAAACCGAAGAATCCCGAAGTGAGCAAGTGGAATGTGAATCAAAGTAAAGCCACGGATCGAAAGATGATGCCTAAAAGCGCCTTCGACCGGCTCATAGCTAAGTACAAAAATCCAAAAATTGATTCGAATAATCGGTCTATAAAGCGATCAAGATCACCGCTCAGGGGAGACAGTCCACCTAAGAAGGAGATGAGGCCCACCGTGAATGTGCACGAGCCTCCCCCTCCTTTTCCTTCACATGGCTTCGGAGTGTCGCCGTCATGGTTTCATCCTATGCCTTGCCACTGTTTTCGGTGTGACATCCATACATAGGACCGTGGATGCCCGTACCATCGATGCTTGTCGCCAAGAGCCGTTCCACCGATGCCATACCCGCCATTTCATTCGAGGTGAAACGGACCAAGAGGAGACATTTTTGTAAGGCTCTCCAACACTATCTCGGATCGGATGAATTCTCAACTGATCAAGGTTCAGAGAGGGAGCTCCACCACCGCGCCTAAGCAAAAATGACGCCCAAAGCAAGATAACGAACCTGCTCCCTCCGTTGTTCATCAAAAAAGTGCATCCGGAGGTGTCGTGAAAATCAGCACAACCGATGTCAAAATCGGAAAAATTTTCACAGGACCGATCACTTTGGATGATTCGATCGAAAAGGCTTCTCATGACCATGAAGTTAGCAGCAGCAAAAGCTCCTCTAAGTACATACAACCGAGGTGATGTTCGTCTGGTTTGACCCACACTCAAAATAAAAAACTCCAAAGGCTGTGTCTCCGGAGGATGCGAGAAGAAGAGGCGAAGAAAAGGAGGGACGAGGTCTTCAACGAGATGCCGATAGTCACTCAAGATAAGCAGTGGAGGGTTAAAGAGCCCGAGGCGCCTACTCCACCGCTGACAGAGAAAGCGAATGCTACTCCAAAGCTAATTGGTTTGACCGATGCCGTCTTAGAAGAGAACTCCACAGCACCCTCATCCACGGGAGATGTCGATATGTCTAAGTTCGACGACGACGACCTTTTGGACTACGAGCCTATACCGCCTCGAGAAGGTATGGATATTAACACCATTTGTTTATCTATTTCCGATTACTCGCTTATAAAAGAAGAAAAAGTCGTGGCATAATTCGACTTTGATCGAAAAGTGCTATCTTCGAAAAACCCGAGGAATCAAAGAACTATTTGAAACCCCTCTATGTGAGAGGTCATATTAATAGTTCATCGATTTCTCGCATGCTTTTGGACGATGGTGCTATTGTTAATCTAATGTCGTATTTTTTGTTTAAGAAACCAGTTAAAACCGATGACGAGCTCATCCGGACCAACATGACTTTGAACGGTGTGGGAGGAGACCCTATCGAGGCTAAATGGATCGCTTCTATGAAACTTACCGTTGGAAGCAAGACCATGACTACCGCTTTTTTTGTTGCCGATGTGCGCGGTAGTTATAAATTGATCTTAGAGCGTGATTGGATTCATGCCAATAGATGTATTCTTTCGACCTTACAACACTTTTTGATACAATGGATTGATAATGATGTAGAGCTAGTTGATGCGTATGCATCGACTTGTGTTACTATGACCGCATTATTTTCTTTGCTGCATGATGCCGTCAAGTGCTTAACCAGGTTAGAATTGACAGATTATAATTTTTTAACGTTAATAGAGATGGTTTTGTACCGGTCAATGTAAAGCCGATGGAGAATCGGCTCAAACATATAATGTGATTTAATAGATTCTAATTTTGATTGGTTGCAAAAGAGAGTGAAACACTATTGGTCCAATACGAACGATATGTGCGAATCTATCGAAGAAATAGAGTATATGGATAAGTTAGGTCAAACATTCACATCGGTCGATTCTTTTGAGGAGGTGAACCCTGACAGTGATGATAATCCGATACCAATTTATATAAATAAAAATCTGAAAGCCGATTATAAAATAAGTTAATCGATTTGCTAAAAGAATATGTGTACTGTTTTGCATGCTATTATAATGAAATGCCGGGGTTGAGCCGCGAGTTAATTAAACATCGGCTTCTAATAAAATCTTGTTTTAGACCTTTTAAGCAACCGATAAAGAGGTTTAATCCGAATATGCATGATCGGATTAAGGAAGAAATTAACCTATTACTTGATGTAAAATTCATAAGATCTTGCAGCTATGCGGAGTGAATATACAACATCGTACCGGTGAAGAAGAACACCGGTAAGATTAGAGTTTGTATTGATTTTAGAAATTTAAATAGAATCACTCCTAAACATGAATATTCTATGTCCATAGCCGATATGTTTAATGATGCTTCTGGCCATAGAATTATTAGCTTTCTTGATGGTAATGCTAGATATAACCAAATTTTCATGGTCGAAAAGGATGTCTAAAACTGCTTTTAGATGTCGCAGTTTTGTAGGATTGTTTGAGTGGGTTGTTATGACTTTTGAATTAAAAAATGCGGGTGCCACATATCAAAAAGCAATGAACTTTATCTTTCATTATTTACTTGATGTTATCATGAAGGTTTACATAAATGATGTGGTGATCAAATCGACCGTTTTAGATTCTCACTTACCGATTTGCAAAGATTTGCAACTTGCCTTGTATCGAATGCGTCGTTTTGGTTTGAAAATAAATCCGCTCAAATGTGATTTTGATGTATCGGCCGAGAAATTTTTAAGCTTCATAATTTATGAAAAGAGCATAGAGGTAGACCCAAAAAAATAGAAGCAATTAAAAACGTACAAGCGCCTACATGTAAAAGAGAGTTACAAAGCTTCTTAAAAAATGTAAATTACTTAAGACGATTCATTTCCAACTTGTCAGAAAAGATTAATGCATTTACTCCTATTCTTCGACTAAAGAATGAAACCGAATTTACTTAGAGACAAAACAGCAAAAAGCTTTTGAGAAGATCAAACAATACTTGTCTTCGTCACCGGTGCTTAAGGCGTCTAAAGGAGAAGTCCTTTTCCGTCTTTACATAGCGACGGAAGATGATGTAGTTGATGCTGTTTTGACACAAAAAGGCAAAAAAAGGAGTACGTGATCATTTATGTGAGCCGACGGTTGGTGAATGCCGAAACAAGGTATACTCTCATTGAAAAATTATGTTCTTTGTATCATGCTTGCATTAAGTTGAGACATTATTTGCTATCTAGCATTTGTGTGGCTGTTTATCAAACTGATGTTATTAAACACATGTTGCATAGTCTAATTTCTAGTGAAAGGCTTGGTAAATAGGGTTATGCATTGATTAAATATGATTTGGCTTATGAATCGTTGAAATCTATGAAAAGCTAAATTGTTGCTAATTTTATTGTTGAACGTCGGATTGATTTAGAGTATGATTTAAATGTTGTTTATGTTATTTTTACCCTTTGAAAATTATATTTTGATAGATCGATTTGTAAAGAGTGTCAAGGTGTTGGTGTGGTTTAAGTATTTCCTCGTGACGCACACTTTAAATTTCCAAACTGATTAGAGTATAATTGCACCGATAACCAAGCCGAATATAAAGCATTATTGGTCGGTTTAAAGATGTTAGAGTCCATAGGGTTAAGTATAGAGAGGCTTTCGGTGATTCGTCGTTAGTTGTACAACAAATTTTTGAAAATTTTCAATGCTTAAACGGATCATTGAATGCCATCTTTGATAAGTGTCTTTAAATTTTTGAAAATTTTCAATGCTTAAACGGATCATTGAATGCCATCTTTGATAAGTGTCTTTCTTTGATAAGTGTCTAGACATTATTAAAAAAATAGATAAATTTAATATACATCATGTGCCTAGGCTAGAAAACAGTGAAAGCAATGAGTTGGCTCAACAAACATCGGATTACAATGTTAGTAAAAGTAGATTTTTAGACAATAAGAAACCGATGCTTAGAGTTGTTAAATTAAACCGTTCGAACGCTAACACGTCAAACCATGATAATACCGAATCGTTCGATTGGAGGTCACCCATAATTTCATATATTCGTAACCCAACTTAAAGTGTAAATAGGAAGGTTCGACATATGACTTTTAAGTATACTTTGATCGATGGTGACTTATATCGCCGAACGGAGAATGCTTTGCTTTTGAAATATTTAGGTGATGATGAGGCTAGAGTAGCTAGGGGAGAAATTCATGAGAGTATTTGTGGTATGCATCAATCGGCTCTAAAAATTAAATGATTGTTGAGAAGAGCCAGATTCTATTGGTCAACCATGATTGTCGATTGTTATTGCTACTACAAAGAATGCGGAGAGTACCAAAAATTTGCAAACATTCAATTTGGAAAAATTTGGAAACATTCAATCGGCTCTAATGATGAACCCCATTATAAAACCATAGCCATTTCGAGGATGGGAATTGGACTTCATAGGGCAAATACATTCTTTATCTTCGAAAAGACATCGTTTCGTGTTGGTCGCAACGGATTACTTCACTAAATGCACCGAAGCGGTGGCTCTCAAAAACATGACACACAAAGAGATAATTGAGTTCTTTACCGAGCGTATTATTCATAGATTCGGTATACCTCAAACTTTAACTACCGACCAGAGTACTTCCTTTACGTCCGGTCATGTTAAAGAGTTTGTCGAATCTTACGGAATTAGGATACTCAACTCATCTTCATATTATGCTCAGGCCAATGGTCAGGCCGAGTCCTAATAACAAAACGTTGATTAAGCTCATTAAGAAAAAGATAGAAGAATATCTCAAAAGATAACATGAAGTCTAATCGAAAGCATTGTGAACTCATCAGATATCTAAGCATGGAGCAACTAAGGTAACGCCCTATGAACTTGTGTATGAACAGAAGCCGTTTTACCCATTGAGATAAATCTAAGAGCTGTAAGGTTAGCTAAACAAAATGATTTATTTTCCGATAAGTATAGAACTCTAATGCTAGACAATATTGATAAAATCATCGATAAGCGTTTAAATGACTTGAAATAAATTGAGAGAGACAAGGCTAGACCTGCTCGAAGGTCAAAACTTTTCAGTCGACGAATTAGTTTGAAAAACTATTCTGCCCGTAGGCTCAAGAAGCAACAAGTTCGAAAAATAGTCTCTTAATTAAGAAAGGCCATACCGAATAATAAAAGTCATCACCGAAAACGCATACATGTTGGAAGATGTTCGCGGAAAATCCTAGTTGAGAAAGGCCATACCGAATAGTAAAATTCATCGCCGAAAACGCATACATGTTGGAAGATGTTCACGGAGAATCACTACCTAAAGCCTTTAATTGCCGATACTTGAAAAAGTATCATCCAAACGTATGGAAAAAAGCGTAAGAGAAAAGTGACCGATGTAAAGAACATCATTGCCAAAATTGAATACAATGGCCAACGAGTCAAAAAAACCATCACCCTTAAAGGTTTTTGGGTGCTTAAATGTTTTATGGTGTAGGAACTTCAACAAAAAAACAGAGAGGTATATGTTGACACCCAAAAATCAAAGCCACCGGAGTATCCGGCACATTGTCGAAGTGTCCGATAAGCTTTACTCTCGGATTCGGATACTCGGCCCACCGGAGTGTCCGACACGTTGCTGGAGTGTCCGATAAACCCTCTCGGGTTCGGGCACTCAACCCACCGGAGTGTCCGACACATTGTCGAAGTGTCCTGTGAGCCCTCTCGAGTTCGGAGAATTACACGACGGAACATCTAGCACTTTACCGGAGACTCCGGTCACCAGAGTGTCTTGGCACATTACCGGAGACTCCGATAATGCTGATTTAGAAAAGTTTTTAACTGATTGATTCTAATTTCTTTCCTAACTCGTGAAATTAGTTGCTCTGCGGGATAAGACCATCCCTCCTCTATAAGACAGAGGCCCATGGCTAGTTGAGGATCATCACAATTTGCATTTACATTTCGTTCTTCTCCAAGCCCTAATCTCTTTGCTCGATCCTTGTGCTGTTCTTTCTTCGTCTCGACGATGTTTGAAGACGATCCAGCTGACCTGACCGAGCCCGGATCATCCCTAAGACGATCCTCCTCCGACGGGGTTCCTCTCGAAGCAGGATTGTCTAGGTGCTACCCCAAACTCGACGTCGAAAAAACGTCGACGTTCCCGCACACGAATGTGCGGCGGTGCGTTGGCCGGGACCTGATTTCGGCGTCAACAAATATATAGTACATATTTTTCTCTACAAAAGAAAAACTCAAAGACCACTGTATTTGGATTTTCTTGGCTTAAAATTCATATATATTACCATTTCACAACTAGAAACAATTTAACAGCATTTGGTTACCTTAGTAAATGTTCCACTAATATAATCTGCAGCTTCTCTTCCTAACTTCATTGCTTCTTCAACAGTAGAAACGCCAAACTGTACCATCACAGAATCAGTATCTCCATAAACTACCTGCAAGTAAAAAAAAACTGTTATGTCAGCTGTGTCAATCATCAGAATATAAGCAAAAAAGGATGAAAGATCACAACGGGTACACCAAACAAGACTAGAGCAAAGATGTCATATGAGCAAAGCACAGAATGCATGATCCCAGAAATGTTTAATTCGAGCTCTTTGTGCTAGTATCTAGCCGAACCTACTGTAATGTATAAACTCTATAGCTAGACCGTTCTGGATGCGGGTCAAAAACGGGTTTAACCAATGATATATTATGCTGGGGAGACATAATTGTGTACTTGGCAGGCAAACATCTAACAACAAGCATCTAAATTATACTGAAAAATGAAGGTATCACATTCAAAGGGGCAAACGCTGAAAGCCTGAACTTTTAGTGTCAAGCAAAAAGAAGTCAATAGCAACATACTTCAAATTGTTTTAACAAAAGAGCAAGCTGACTGTTCACCTCTGCATTATGCTCATAGCCTCCTAGTGTTGTGAACTTATCTTCAACAAGCTTTTTTGTATGTTCAATCATCTGTCGACCTGTGTGACAAAAAATACTTCAGCTTCAAGCAACTCAATATTTCCCAGAATTGTTAGTGTAGTTCAGAATGAATTTCTTTGTTTATTACAGCCAGAACTGCTTACCATAGCTGGTCACACTTGAAGAGATCTCCAAACAAGGTAATTGACCAACAGTCGCTCCAGTAAAACCATAAACTGAGTTTGCACTTATCTGAAATCATTTAACAGAATCATTATTTAAGAAGTTCAAGTCTACAGTATCATTGTTGTAATGGAATTAAAGGCCAAAGAATATGGAATTACTTTTAAAGCAAGCTGACGGCCATCAAGAACTGCTCTTTCAAATGGGTCCTTTGCTTCCTGAAGAAGTCAATAAATTTAACATAGGATCAAAGTCCTATCATTGCACAAATATCTAGCATTACAAAGCAAAAGATCTTTGTCATGATTTTCTTGAAGACAACCCAGGAGAAAAAATACCTTCAAATCTGCTTTTGCCCTTTTCCGTGCAGCCAACAGTTCTTCAAGGATTTCAGGAAGTATGCCCTGATATTTGATACATCCTCTTACTTAGTAAACATGCTTTTGAGAACAACATATTTTGCCATAATAGGAAGCAATTACCTTCTGTAGCTCTGGTTTGACAAATATTTCACCAGATGGAGTTCTATTGAGGCTTTCTGGAGGCAAGTTGAGTTTACGGGCATCCTCAGGAGGCACCTTCAGAATAAAAGAAAATGTGATCATTTCAGATACAAATGTCTTCAAGGTCTGCAGTCGTATATATATAAACATAGGTATCTATAGGTCATTACCAAAGTACAGTAGCATAGGTTATATGCCATCATGATGGATGGGTACAAAGAAGCAAAGTCCAAAGTTGCAATGGGCTTTTCATAAAATCCAGCCCTTGCCTCCAAGACCTACATAGTGAAGGAGACTAAGAAATAGTAAAAGTATATACTACACAGGAGATAAATTTAAAGCCAATTAATAAAATGTGGGAAAAAATAAATCATGAATGTCTCCTTTCCAGCCAATAGAATGACTGCCGGCATGTACACAAAAGTATGTTACTTTGGTAACAAATACTGAATATTCTACACGCATTACGAGGTGGTTTTGCATAAATTGATGATATTAAGATAATGTATCAGCCACTTGAAAAACATTAATAGTTCCATAAACAAGTGTCCATAGCCTCACTATGGCAAGCAATGCAAAGGCACCTTAGAGTGGAGTATGAAGTCCATGGCATGCCAGATAGGTATGTTCTACTAAGTAAAATAACTGTAGCTTAATGCTTTGGTCTACTATGAACACTGATCTCCTCACTTTAGTTCTTATCAGACCTTCCAGCTTTCCAACCAAGCTGTCTATGAATTTGTCTGAGCTAAATGCAACAGCTGCTGTAGCAACATGCACAAAAAAACATATTCATAAAAAAAGACGACATAGTAAATAGACAACGGGGATTTCATTTTTTTTCCTAAACGGATTTAAATGCCATTTAAATGGGGTCTTAATGCTAGATGAGCACACCCGTTTTGGCTAAACAGCTATTTATCCTGATTAAAACAGTCATTTAAACTGATTTAACGCTGAATATTTGATCGATGATTGACCGCCTGTCTACAATTTACCGCCTATGTTTTCGTTGCTTCAGCTCATGTCGATTAACTTACAGTTGCACCCTCAAATGTATCTTGTCCAGACCCTTGACCCTTTATATTAGGTATAACAAGGTTTTTCTGTTTTGCCTTCCTGAGTAATTGTGAGAGGACCTGAGGAACAGACAAAATTCTTGTAAGGACGCTATAGAGTAATTTCAATAGCAGGATTTTCTTTATTCTCACCTTAATGCTCTGTCCCCTCGAAAGCAGAAATGAAATGGGAACTCCAGTGACCCTTGCCATTTCCACATAGTTGTATATATACATTAGTTTATCTAACAGTCTTTGTGGAAGATAAGCATCCTGCAGTGAAAAATAAAACAAAAATTAAAGTAGGTTGGAAGTAGGCTTCTAGAAACGGCCGCCAATCAATTTCAATAAAATGTATGAAACACAAGGCTTTTTAGGATATTCATTCTAGCCTAATAACTAAACCACTAACAGGCATATAAGATGTACAAAAGACTACTGAAATGAAAAATAAAGATCAGAAGAATGGTGATGAGGCAAGACTTATTGATGATTACCGAATTGAAAACAAAAGATCAGAAGAATGGGAGATAGTATCATCCTTTGATATCATGTTTTAGGATTTTAGCCTCCACTAGAAATTCTAGACTGGTGATGACATTGGCTTCAAAAATTCTTACATATTAAACAAAACTATCACTACCAGTGCAGTATCAGGAGGCAGTGATCATAGTGTTACTCAAACATTGACAAGGTACATTTATGATAAAAGTAATGCACAGAACATGATATAAGTATTTCAATGGATATTTGTCTAAAACCTTCTAAGAACAGGGACATGACATATGAAAACACTACCATTTAGAAACTCCATCAAAGTGGCCAGAACTAACCAATTTCTACATGGAAAACATCGCTAGCTCTAGTTCAATAACAGACAAATATAATGAAATTTTAATGGACCTTCAAGCAATAAACTGCCAGACGCCTTCGGGTCTCTGAGTTCCCATTTTGAAGATCAGATATAATCGAATGATGAACATCTTCTTTCTGATCCATAATCCATTATTAGTACAAGAGAAGAATGTGATTCTCAAGAAAAAAAACATTAAAAATGCAAATATGGCTAGAAACATTGTTATAAAGATGGTTCATTATAAACACAAATATCAAACAAAAACTATTCATTGATGCGTCATATATGGAACACCAATCTCCTATGATGCATTTGCAACTATAAAGCCAACAACATATTGACAAAAGGGAAATAAGTATTCAATTCCCATCCAAAAAGACCAACTGAAAAGAAAAGAGTACAAATGAGAAGTATTAGCTTAATAAGCACGCTGGGTGACAGCAGCTGAAGGCATTTGCAATGCCTGGACTTACTTGTTCCCCAAGAAAGTGTGCAGATACAGAATTCAACGAATAAGAACTCAGCTTGTAATCCCTTTGCACAGCCTGAATTGATAGTAAATATAAAAAGGTAAACGAAATAATTTCATTCAAAAAGGTCATATATATCAAGAAAATAATAGAGACTGATTTGATTCTCCTGTTAAATGTAGTTTACAACCTGCAGAAGATCAAATTGCACTCTTCCCTCCACTGTTACATCTTTACTTTCACGCACACCGTATTGCCTGGTCAAGTGTAATTAGAAGCATCAACTTCGATTCGTTGTTTTAAAGAACTATACTGGACACTGTATCATATTCATTTGCTTTCTTTATATGGCAGCTTCCATTAAATCTGAGTAAAAAACAAGATTCTGGAGTCTATATATGATCACATGCATAAAAAACAAGGACTAGGAATTCACCTGGAGGAAAAGGTGGTATCACGGACACGAACACGACTATTTCTTATGCGGCCAAGTATTGGGAACTCGGCTATCTTGAGAACTTCAGCTCTCTGAAAATATATGCAGTACATAGTACCAAGATGTGACAAGTTGCCATGTAGGTTACAAAGCAAGAATGCTAAATTTAAAAAAAAAACTGCTTTACCTCGATAAGATAAGGCAAGTCAAATTTGCAAATATTGTATCCGATTATGATGTCCGGATCTACTTCACGTATGAAATCCTGCAGATTTCAAAGTAGCAATCAGCTTGTTCTAAATCAAATATGTCTACGGACAAACTGTAATTAACTTTACGAAGAAAACAAATGTCACCCTCAATGTAGCCATGAAAAATAAATGCAAAGTGTACAGGGGGATAAAAGATAATATACTGTTAACATTGGGGCAAGAATAGCATGGCTGAAAGCTACATTGGATCGTACATTGCAAAACTTTAACTGACACTAATACACTAAACACAACAAAACATACCCTCCAAGCAAGTAAAATATCTCTTTCTGTTTCAAATGACATTACATCGACCCCGACAATGGGCGAGCATGATTTGAGAGTCATGACATTTCGCACAAAAGGTTGCCCTTCTCCTTGCAGTGTGACTAGGTTAGCTATCTGTACGAATAGAAAGATATCTGTTAAAATGCGATGTAAAGATATTAGCTTCATGAGACTATATGAAGCATCAGATATATGAAGATAGGGAAAGCAACCTGAATAACAGGATCATGAGTTGGTTCTGGGAAATGGCCCTTGCGACCGGCACATTCAATATCAAAACTTAATATGCGAAATGGAGCCATCTTGGAATATTCTCCTTCAGCAGCATGGCTTACCAGATCTGAATATCTGTTAGTTGCATTAAGGATAAACTATATGAACAAATATTGCATTTAACTGGGATCGAGACATTCAAGTTGTATGGAAGGATACAGACAATCCAATTCTAGCTGACAATAGGAAATGACACGGGCAGCTTTCCTGTACTTTCCAGCAGGAACTTCAATCCAGTTGCCACCCACAATGTTGCAATCAATCATGAAACGAAGTGCAAAAAGAATGTTGCTTTCATATGTCAGAAAACTCTTTGAACCAATGCCTTCAATAGTTATGCCCCTTTCCAGGATCCCTATAGTGTGCAAATGTAAGCAAGTAAGCGAGCAGCTCAAAAAGGCAAAATAGGTAAAGATGACAAAAATACACAATGACCTTTGGACATGCAACAAAAAGATACTATTTTATCCATTGGATAGAAAAGAGAGTGAGGTAACTGTGCAATAATGAAAAATAATAACTGTTATCTCTGAAAGTATCACTGACCACGACAGCTAGCAACCATTGTTGGCAAAGCTACTACTATCTTGAGGAACGGCTGAGACTGATTTGGTTGGTAATGCATAATTGTCTGCTTCTGCACAAGCTCAACTCTCTTCACAAACCTTGGCACGTTACTGTTCCTATTTGACTCCTTCATCCTCCCCTGTAGTAAATTCATGAAGAGCGCGTATAAGGAAAAAATGTACTGCCAAAGTAATTCGATGTTACAGAAAGCTCGATTAAAAAATGATCATAGTACAAACCTCTAGTGTTTGGTGAAAGCGTGAAATGTCATCAGGACCCATCCCTGATGGACAGGCAATATAGAAATATGGCTCAAATCCATGCACCTGACAGCATATACTGTGACCTAAAAGAGATAAAATGGTAACATCAGAAGTCAGGAAATGCCATGAAATAAATGATAATTCTTTTTTATGAAAAAACACAAACCTTCTTTGGTGACACCAAAAATCCTGAGTATGGCTGCAGGACCAGATGAGTTGGGCAGCAATTCTTTGTTGCTCTCACCAATAACATAATCTATCTCCAGCTGCTGAAAAGCTAGAATATCCAACAAACGTTGAAGAGTAAAAAGAGTAAGGTGAAGCCAAATATAAAATAAATCTCCATACAAGCTAGAAATAAAGCCTAAAACAACAGGTCGGTAACTAACTATGCAATGGAGTGTAATTCTTATTTCTGTTAATATCCCCAGTTAGCTAATGATATTAGCAGGGAAAATTTCTTCGAATGCCCAAACTGCAGAGTTCCAGCCCGCCCCAAACAAACAGAACTGACATGGCATCACCAAAATGATGAGAATCCAATCCAATTGACAGTTTTAAGGGCAAATCGCTCCCAATTAGGGAAGCGCCAGAGCTGCACCCCAATCAACCCCGTTGCTGTCATGGAGAACCGAATCAAACCAACTACATACCCGAAGCCATCCAAACACGGATCAGAGAAAAAATAGCGGGAAAGGGGAATGCGCCGTACCGACGGCGCGGGAGCATCCGGTGACAAGGTCGGCGGGGAGCGTGGGGCGCTTCCACCGCGATAGGCGGGATGCGAGGGCCTCGTCGCGCTGGACCATGAGCAGCGCCGCCTCGTCCTCCGCCAGGATGGCCTCGTCCAGGAACACGTCCTCATCCATCATGTCCTCCTCCTCGGCCGCGGGCGCTCCAGCCGCCGCCGCTGGTGGAGGCGGCTGCGGGGTACCGGGGCTGGGCTGGGCCCTCTTGGCCACCGCCCCGGGCGGCGCCGGGGTCGGTGCCCCCCGCCGCTTGCCGCCGCGCCCGGATGAGCTCATCGCCGGTGAGAGGAAACGGAGAGGGAGCGGGAGTGGGTTGACGGAGGCGGGAAATGCGGGGACAGAAATTGGGGTTCCCGCCGTTTTGCTGTGCGGGAGATGTAGGGTTTAATACATGCGACGCTTGGGAGGGGAGGAAAATACGCCAACCCTTTAAGGTTACGTAAAAGTTTGTGGCCCGTGTATGTGTTGTGTTAACCAATTTCAAGCGACAATTATGGACTTTTAGAAGGTTGATATAAAAAGGTTATGCTACTTAGGCTCCATTTGGAAAACAGGAATTTCAGAAAAAAAAATGCAGAAATGTGAAAAGTTTCCACAGCTCAATTGATCAAAGTGGCCGGAATAAAAATGATGGCTGGAGTGAGCATAGCTCTAATTTGAACAAATAAATGTTGCAAAAGGATAATGGTTCAATTAAACTATTACAATTATTTTTTAGTGTAAATATTATAATGAAACTTATGTTCAACTTTTCGTCCATACTTTACACTCGGCACTTAAGATTCTGGTTACAAATATATTTTATTCTATTTGTTTATGGAAAATGAACATGTGTAAAATGCTGGTCTTGTATCAATAGTTTCTGAAAGTTGGTCACTGTTCAACAACAATTCACTCAAGAAAATATCTATACAGAGGACTCGATTTGCAGAACTGTGAGGCACAACAGAATTGTATTAACATATCGAGCAATAGTGTCAAATCAGCGAACACACTATTTTACGTGGAAATATCATTAAACAAAATAATAAACAGTTGAATAGTAATCTGTTTTAAC
>BCLH01001434.1:28448-38704 GCA_001602315.1 Zoysia pacifica | reverse complement strand
TTTTTTTCCACTGAGCAATGTCTATAAGGAATAAAATACTCAATGTATCATTGATATATGAATGATTTTTCTTTTTGCATTAATATCTTTTTGTCTAGAACATCCTTACAAAATATCTTAAAGTTTATATGTAGTAACATTTACTAGGAGTATATTATTAAAAAACTTAAGCTAACAACTACTTTACATTTTTATGGAGAAAAAAGTATTTCATTTAAAGCATTTTAATAGTTCTAATTACTAATAATAAATGACAATTATATCCTACCATCTCTCATATAACAAGTGCATCTAATTTTTCTAAAATAGTATTTGTATGATAAAAATGACTCTTAATTTATTTTTTAAAAAAACTTTACATTATATATGATATAATATGGGAGGAATAGTGCTACAATGGCTGATCTAGGTTATCAAGGTTAATGGTGAGTTCTTTGTTGACACCATCAGATTGAGTAGAAAAAAAAAACAACCTTAGCTTTTCCATCTTGGCTTGTGTAAACAATCCTCCCTCGCCTCACGACCATGGTTTACAAAACCGACGACAATCATTCCGTTTTCACCAGTTAGCTGATTTTCAGTATAAAAAATTTAAAATTTTGAAGAAAAATTGAAAAATTCAAAAACTGATAAAATCGTTTGAGAAACTAGTAAAATCGAGCGGTAAGCTAGTGAAACTGACGAGTTAAAAATTTGAATTTTTACGATGAAATTGAAAAAAACGATCGAAAAATTGAAAAAATTGACTTATTTAACACATAATTTTATTCAAAATTTGATTTCTGCATTTGCAGTAATTTTTTATTGATTTTCATGATTTTACAATTTTGTCACACCAGTGAAGACCGGATTCTCGGATTTAAACGGTAACTCAAACCCTGTTGAACCAGCACCATCTCAGCCCAGCTTCTCCTGTGCGCCCAGCCCGGTCCCTCACCTCAGCCCAACAGGCCGCCTCCGTCGCTTGGATGCGCCGCCGGCCTAACTCCCGCCTAACTCGAGCTGCCCCGAGATCATCGTCAAATGCCCAGACGAGACGGCTGCTTCTGCCAGCTCGGACAGTTGATCAGCCTGCCATGCGTAGTATATCGATCTGCAAGACATATCAGAGCAAAATGTACGTTAATTGCAGTAACTTAGCTAAGGGCTCTGTTTGGAACAAGCAATTTTACAAAATCAGTGCAATTTCACAGAAAAAAACGCAAAAATAGAAATTTTCCTCTATAACAAATGGGGCTTAAATATTACTCCCTCCATCTAAATTATAAGTCACTCTAGACTCATCAAAATTTTTTAAATTATAAATCATTCTTATTTCCCAACACAACTTTTTCTCTTTTCAATATATCTCTACTCTGTCCTCCTCGTTGCGACCTATAAAAAAAAAAGATGCAGGGAGTACTGCTTGTTATTAAGCGTGTGCATAGGCATGTATCAGGATATATATAGGCTCTTGCGACATTACTAAGTTTAAATTTTTATATAACATGGGGTTAAAATTATAAACTTCTCAAAAAGTAGGGCAAAAAGTAGGGAGTAAAATTATAGTGGTATTTCTATCTTGTTACATCATTGTAAACATCGTTAAGTTGTTCTAACAGAGTAGAGGTAAACTTTGTCTCTTTATTTTCAAAAAGGTTCGCAAAGTTTAAAAATGGATAAGATCGCAATTGTACTCTAAAGTAAAGGTACAAACAGAATTGCCCTAATCTGTGAGCAGTTAACATGCCCTAAGCAATAACTTGATCTCCACATTTACTTTTTACAGATGATCCTTTTGGTCTCAACATAGTGTTCTAAGTTTGAAAAAAAATGTTTTTGCCATTTTATCATGGTTAGATGTAAACAACCCAACAACTGAACCTCAACAATATATTCAATAATTTATCTATAATGTACAATTACAAACAACGAGCCACATGAAGAAGCTGATCACCATACCGAACATAAAATAAACCACACGCAGAAGCCGTTTTGAGCTAGTACAAATCACTCTGGCATCGGTTGACCACAGCTTAGCACAAACTTACGTGTCACAATCCACATATATCCTTGTGCATGACACGTCCGTTCTACACAGGTCAAATTACGTATACATATATACTTAACACCTACTTATCGTACAAAGCCAGTACAATAACCTTACACTTAAGGGTAAGAAGCTTATTAAAACTTGCAGCTCGTGTTGCTGCAGAACTAATGCAAGCAGCACAGCACGCGTCACTTCTTGGTCGTCGGCGCCATTGCTGCAGCTGCAAACCTGGGCTCTTTGGCCTGGAACTTCTGCTTGATGTACACGTCCATGTAGTCGCCGAACACGAAGCTCGGGTACTCGGCTCCGGCGGCGCCGCTGGCGGGAGGAGTGGCCGGTGCAATGGTGGCCAGGCGCGCGGGGTTGTAGAAGGAGGCGACGGAGCGCCGGTTGCCGTCGCGGGTGGCCAGCACGCGGTGCCACGCACTCTTATACCGCCCGTTGCTGATCACCTGCCAATTGTCCCTTCGTCAGTTAAAATGTCAAACACTCAAACACCAAGTAAACTAGTGTCAACTTCACATGCAATTCAGAGCTCTAGGTGCCTAGCTACGAAGAGCACCAAATCTTGAGACGATCTGTCGGGCTGATATTTTAACGAAGTCCACCGTTCCCGTTCTGTATCCTATCGATTAGTACGTACGTACGTAATAAATTCGGATCGAGAATGTAATGATCACCTCGATCTGGTCGCCGGTGTTGACGACGATGGCGTTCTGCAGGGGCTGGACGTCGACCCAGCGGCCGTCGCGGAGCACCTGGAGGCCGCCGACGCGGTCGTCCTGGAAGAGCAGAATGAGGCCGCCGGCGTCGGTGTGCGCGCGCAGCCCGTCGACGAGGTCGGGGCGCGGGCACGGCGGGTAGTGGCTGACCTTGGTGCCGTAGAACGCCTCGAAGTCGCCGTCGCTGGAGAAGGTCTTCGCGATGCGCCCCTCCTCGAGCCCCAGCAGCTCCTCCATCACCCGCAGCATCTTCTCCGCCAGCTTCCTCAGCTCCGTCCGGTACTCCGTCATGGTCTCCTTGAACGCTGGAGGGTTGGAAGGCCACGGCAGGTCGTCCTGGAGCGTGAACACGTCCTCCCAATCCACGTCGTCAATCTTCTTCGTCGACGTCGCAAGGCCCTCGCCTTCCCTCTCGACAAGTTGCGCGAGCGCCTTCACCGCGGGGTTGGACTCCCCGAACCCCGGCTCGCGGAGCCTGTAGCAGTCGCCGCACACCTTCTTCACCCGGTCCAGCAGGTCGTCGGGGATGCCCGTGTTCACCAGCTGGAAGAAGCCCCAGTCCTCGAACGCTGCGGCGAGGGCCGCCATGGTCGCGGCCCTCTCGGCGCCGTCCAGCTTGGCGAAGTCGATGACCGGGATCGCCATGTGTCGTGCGTGGCGGCCGAAGGAGTCGGTGGAGAGCTTGGCGCGTGGGCTGGATAGATGGAAGGAGCTGGAGAAGAGAGGTGGCGTCGAAGATGTTTGGTGTGCTGAGGGATGTTTGTAATAGGTCTGGCCCTTTTATAGCTGAACAAGTTAGGTGTGAACTGTTTGTTAATTGGCGGTCGCTAACATCTCAGTTGGAAAGCGATCGTCGATCCAATCAATCAAGGGAGTGATTTGGGACTTCGAATCAGTAGTAGTTCGCAAGCTAGCTAGGGAACAAAGGCATCATTCTGGACGGTGTTTACTTCGGTTCTTGTGATGCCTTTTTTTACAACTTTTTTTTTAATATGTGGATGTGGTCTTTGGCGAAATCGGGTAACTGATGAAGTAAAGAATGTCCGTAGGGTCAACGCAGGGGAAGAAGAGATCAAGCAACGTGTACAGGTACAGGTAGCAGCTTCGATCATAGGGAAGCGCGCGCGCGAGCTCGAGGTTTGTTGGACGGTTAGCTCGAGCAAACCGCACCCGCGAGTGATGCTTTGGTGCCACCCATGTGCATGTCGACGACGGCAGCGGCGCCGGCCGGCCTCATGCCGGAGCTTAGATGGTGGAGTTGACCTCTGGCAACGTAACGCGGACAGGTTTGGCGTCCAGGTCCTGCTACGTAAGTACGTACGCGCAGACAACGCGTTGCTTCATTCCTTGACGCCCATGCGGAGTAGTACGTTCTTCGATCTCTGTGTTTGCACGTCAACCTTTACGTACTTCCTGTTATCCTGGCGCCTTTAATTAGAGCTGCTTGCTAATAGTGTTTAATTACTAGAGTTGTAGCCAGCCTGATGGACCAGAGTTACTAATTTTCTAGGTTTTAATTTCTTTTTCAGAACAGTCTGCGTTAGTTCTCTTCGACCCTTCACGAAGTCGAAGAGAATTATCTGGCAACAACGGAAGGAGTAGATGATACCATATCACAGCTAATTAACAAGAATAGGATTAGCCCAACTAATAATGATTAGCACTTGTGTTAGCTCCCCTACGCGTGGGGTAGATCGATCAATCATGCTTGAAATCTTCAACCTACGCATTGCCGACTTCCGCCACCAGTTGACTTGCATCGAGTAGTTTACAGGTTACCAATCGTGTTTGGCTGATAACACAGAACTTACGTAGGATCTGTCTCCCAGCTGCTTCCATTTGGTAGAAGAGGAATTGTCGTCGTCGAAATTTTCCTGATTAAGAAAACGCTGTGCCGGCCTGACAGGGTTATGATCAGTTCATGTATGAATAAGCTAGTATGGTGACTCTGGAGTGTGGAGGAGGAATAAGATCCCATAAACGTATATTCTAGCCTCGTACCTCGGGACAGAGCATTTAGACTGTGCCTTGAACATATAATAATGGAAACGGGAAAGACTTGTTCTCTTTGGGAGTGATGGAGGGAGTACTCGGTGACTCGGAGACAAAGGCATCCATCTCCTGGTGCATGTCAAGGCCGGCAAGATGCGGACACACTCCACCATCCGGGCCACGTATGGATGTCATCCAGTAGAACACCTGACCTGATTACTACCACTAACAGTTTCATGATCAATGATCAGGTACCTTACCTGGTTCCTCATTGATGGGCACTTCGTGGCGAGCAACTAGCAAGGGGAGTACAGACATTTGCAATGCTGTTTAAATTAATCGGAAGATAAATCTTGTCGCGTCATTAGTTCTGGAAGTGGTTGATGCGTGGGTGTTGAGGCCAGCGTTCTTGGCTCTGACCAGCGTCGTCCATTGCACCTTCCGAGTTCCGACTGATGCCTGCATGGCACCAAGCATATTGGCATGCAAGGGCCGGTTAATAAATGGATAACTTTTCGAAATTACCAGAATTCAGCTCGTTTGTTTTCTATTGTTCATTCACTGATCGTTTTTCTTATTATCGCTTGTTCGCTGATCATTTTGTTGGTTCAGTTTCAATGTTCTGACCTCCACAAACACACACGCGATTACATATCATCCATCACACAGCAGTTAGGAGTTGCTTCATCTTCTGTATCTGACCTTCAACGAATCTGACTTAACGTAAGTGCCTACGTGGCTAATTACGTCTGCATTCCAATTTCTCCATAAATTTCCTTCCGTAAGTTGACTTTCTTACTAGCTTGAGAATGTCCACTAATTATTGTATATATCCACATGTCATCAGGAATTTTTCTTACCATACCGTTCCTCCATAGTTGGAAGAACAAAATAAATAAACTGGCGTTATCATAATATAAATGTAACATCCCCCACATATAGAGGTGCTATGCTACAATGGTGCATGCATGGTCTGACTCTTGGAGGTGCCTGAATAGTATATATGCATGGTCGCTCTGAAGAAAGACAGAACCATCAACGGATGAACTGAACTTCCATTCTGACCTGCAATTTAGAAACCAGATCACTAAAGATGAAAGCAACCGGGGCTCGGTTTAAAACATCGCTCGTGCTCCACACAGGAGAATATAACTAATCCGCCGCTTCAAAATTCAAAAGACAATTAACAACCAGGTCGAGCACATGGTTAACAAAATCGATGAAAACAAGTCGGTTTTTAGGAAAAAAATATGAAAATTGCTCGTTTTGGTTTCAGCGGACGATCAGTTTTCAACTCAAAACCGATCCTAAGCACTGTAACATGACAGTAAACTGGTCAGTTTCATTAGCTAGCTGGCTAGTTTTCTATTTGTTTAACCTTGGTGGAGCATCAAGAACTGCTCATCCAAATTTCCTGGGGCACGAATCGGCCGGCATGGCTGTTGCGCGCGGGTTGACTCCGGGATTGAAAACTCCTGCATGGCTGTCTGCGCTCGCGCGGCAGCCGACAACTGGTGCTAATCTAACTGCCTACGATCGACGCCAGGTTGACATGGGAGAAGGAATTGATTAGTACAAGATGCAAGGAGTCTCCTTGCAGTTCAGATTGACATCACATGCAAGATAGTCAAGGGAGCTGAATTAGCCTCACCCACGAGATCGGCGACGATGTATTTTTATATTCGGGGACCATGCCTCGAAGTCGTCCTCAACTCCTCATCTGCTGAAGAATGCGTTCTCCTGATGATATGATTTGCTATGATCCCCTCTCTTGTCAACCTGCATGACATTGATTAGACAGTACTCCCTCTGTTTTTAAATTGACGTCGCCGTTGATTTTTAAATTCAACTTTGACTATTTATTTTATTCAAAAAATTTACTCGAATTTTTAAAATTTTAAGTTGTGATTCAAATAACATTAATAATAAATCAAATTATATCAAAATATATGAAATTTATCCAAAAAATTTAATAAGACGAATGGTTAAAAGTTGAACTTAAAAGTCAACAATGACATCAATTAAAGAATAGAGGGAGTAAACAACTCTATTTTTAAATTGATGTCGTCGTTGACTTCTACAATCAACTTTGACCATTCGTCTTATTCAAAAAATTAGTTTAGATGTGTAAAATTTTAAGTTATGATTTAAATAACTCTAATGATAAATAAATTATAACAAAATATATAAAATTTATTTAAAAAAAATAAATAAAACGAATAATCAAAGTTGATGTTAAAAATTAACGGCGACATCAATTTAAAAACGGAGTGAGGTCCGTTTTAGAGGGAAATAGACTAGAATTTCATATAACCTTATTTTTGGAATAAAAAAGGAAGTATACTGCTACAGTTTCATGCCCTCAAGAAACCAACTACTACTATCTCGGTTTAACACGCTATTTCCTTCATGAACGTCTTGCCTACACGCACCTGAATAAACAAACATGAAACTGTTGCTCAGTTCAACATTTCAGGATATGCCATGCAGATACCCAGGTCGCGTTTGGCAGCTCGAAACCTTTTTTGTTTCGGGCCAGAATCGGTCGAACCCATCCCAATGCATTGGAAGCGAAACGTTTTGAGCGAGGATCAGTATGAATTGTTTCGCTCTTTTGGCCTAGCAGATCAATGACACGGCTAATGCGGTGTTTCATGGGAGAAAGGTTTCATTGTTGCCTACGTCCCTGCTACTTACTCTACATCACAAAATAAGTGCTATTTTTTTACTTTTAAAAATCAACATTTAACCATTTCAAATCATGGTTAAAGCATTTCTAATATTTTACAATAAAATAAGTAATTGTTCACAATAGTTTTTAAATAAAACGAATGTATAAAAGTAAATGACACTTATTTTTGACACGAAGGGAGTACCCAGCAGTACCACCTATGCGACCGGCCCCATTTCAGATCCTGGTTGCTGCCTCTGATCTGCATGCATGCCCAGCCCATTCCACTGGAGATAACAGTTTCAAGTTATAGGAAACGGGAATGTTGGAGGAGAAAGAGACTGTCCCATTCTTCTTTTTGGATCAGTAGCCTGGTTGTGCCTTGCTCTCTCTGTTCTTTAAATTCATGTCATTGTTGATTTTTAATTTTAATTTTAATCATTTGTCTTATTTAAAAAATTAGTTTAAATATGTAAAATTTTAAGTTGTGATTCAAATAACTCTAATGATTAATTAAATTATAACAAAATATATCATTTTTATGAATTTGTTTTGAATAAAACGAATGATAAAAGTTGATATTAAAAATCAACAACGATATCAATTTAAAAAAGGAAAGAGTGTTTTTTTATTGGTAGTTGTGCCTTGTTCTTTCTGTTTAGGCTCTCTCAATGGTAAATTAATTGTAGTTTCTATTCCTGTTAAATTTGACGACAGATCAGTATTCTGATGATGTGACAGTGTAATTAACAAAGAGAGAGAAGGAAAAATGAAGGAACCGTTTCTTCCTCAAGGAACCGCGTCTTCGCTAGTCTCGATGCTCGAAGAAACCCGTGAAATGGCGATGGGGAGATTCCGGTCATTTCTATCCCCTGGCGCGTGGATCTCGTGCGCCGGCGCCGCTGACCCCTCCGCGCTCCCGCGCTTTCCCTCTCGCGTGTCCATCCTTTTCCTTCTCCCTCGCGCGTACCCACCCTTCTCCCCCGCGCGCCTGCACAGGTCCGAGATCCAAATCCGCTAGAACCCTACTCGAGACGCCGGCGGCGCTTGGCCGCGAGCCAGGCTCCATCGACCATCTCTGTGCACCCGCCTCGGCTCACTCGCGTCGCCGAGACCGCGCGCCCAGGTCACCTCGGCTGCACGTCCGCGTGCCTCATGACCACGCACCTGTGTCGACTTCTCCTTCGCACGCATCCGCGTCGCCTGCCCCCTCTGCTCAATGGCAGCAGCAACCGCGTCAGGGACCTCGTCGACGCCATCCAGAGGAACAATCCCGGTTGCCCGATACTACCGGAGAAGGTAATAGCATTTCCTGGAGGCAGGAGAATGCAAACAAAATGCGTGTCTAGCATTCTGATCTTTGTCACTTCAGTTGCTTAAAACAGGAGACTTTTGGATGATTTTAGGGGTTCTTTCCGTCCCAGAAGTTCGTTGGTTCAGGAACATTTGTTTCAAGCGACAAAGAATTATCACAAGGATTTCACGGATCGTAATATTTTCACTGAAATCTTGGATAAAAAAAAGTTTGATAGATTAGTTCTGTCATGTGCGAGGTTCATCTAGTTTTTGATTCCATAAATATTCCTGAAGGAGAGAAGTTGGATAGTTTGATATTGAACTTAGACAACCGTTTAACCTTAATGTGGACATTTTTTGTATTTGATTGTCACCGGCCTCGGTAGCAGTATACACACTGTGCCGATTTTTTTTCTGCATATGGTGTATTGGAAAGACAACAAAATTACTTGCCACAGTTGATCAAACAGCTTTTTGTAGACATGCAAAGGATCATTAACTTTTTCTCTACATAGAAACTATCCATCGGAAGGAACTAGGTCTAAATGATAATTTGTTGCTTATAGAAACTATGTTTAAAAATCACTATTGAGACTGCCCTTACAAAATCATTTTCACTATAAGTAAATTGATGTAACAATGTTTGTTCATTAGATCAACCATGGAACCACAGTCTTTTTGTTCACAGGAAACAGATAGCACCAAGAACTACACTAGTTATGAGTGTTTCCAACACTAAGTCATGATTGATTGGTTGGTTGCTTGGAGGACGAGTTGAACTTGGCCGGTCAGATGCAAAAAGCACCAGCAAGGTTGGCTCAAAGAAACACCGTTCAAATCTGTTTATCACGGCCTAGGCTTGGTGCATAGAGTTGGACAGGCAACCAATCAAACAACATTGCATTTGAAAAACCTGACCGATGGAGGCCTGGCTCCCAGATACGAGCCAGGCTAGGCTCAGCAAGAAACCAATCAGGCCCATAGGTTCTGAATTTGTATCTGACACTTTTCAGGAGTGATCCATCAAGCACGTGAAGCAAAAGGTAAATATGCAAGATGTTGATTGATATGGTTTTCGGGGGGTTTTTTTTGTTTTTTGTCTCCAAACCTCCCTTCTTTTCGTCTTCACAAATACTATAGCGGTAATTTTTACCAAATGTGTTTCTCTATTACTTTGATCAGAGTTTTTGGCGACAACATGGACATCGGATACGTTGAGATAGTAGCGAGACTATGCTGGTGTACATGACCAAAATTCCTGCAAAATTAGCCTGTTAGGAATTCAATTGCATGCGATCAGCTACTCTTGGTCGTGTTTCCTGCCCATCATCTACATGGACTCAAGTGGTGCTCTGCCTCTGCCTAGCTAGTGGAAGCGATTGCTCTGGCCTCTGACGCCGAGAGGCAGCCCGAAGTTCTGGTACACCCTGATCTCCCCGCCACGGCTCGCGGTCACCACCACCAGCCCCCACGCGTTCCCGCCCTCCGCGCCGCCGTGCCACCGCGCCACCGGCTCCCGGCGCGTCACGTCCGTCTGCCGGCC